>PVKA01003213.1:0-15387 GCA_004027165.1 Ctenomys sociabilis
TTGATAAGCCTCTAGCCAACCTCATCAAAAAGAGGCAAGAGAAAATTCAAGTACATGCAATAAGGAATGAAAAGGGCGAAATCACTACAGACCCAGTGGAAATTCAGATTATCGATAGTTACTTCGAGAATATTTATGCTCAGAGAATAGAAGACACAGAAGAAATGGACAGATTCCTTGAGAGGTACAAATTACCAAAACTGAATCAAGCAGATATAACAACTCTTAATAAGCCAATAACAGCCAACGAAATACAAAACGTAATAAAAATCCTACTGACAAAGAAAAGTCCAGGTCCTGATGGATTCACAGCTAAATTCTACAAGAAATTTATAGAAGATATAATCCCCACACTCCACAAACTCTTCAATGAAATTGAAAAGGAAACAGTCCTCCCAAAATCATTTCTGGAGGCAAATATAATACTGATTCTAAAACCAGGGAAAGACACAACCAAAAAGGAGAACTATAAGCCAATCTCCCTCATGAACATAGATGCAAAAATACTCAACAAAATCCTGGCAAATAGAATATAGCAAGTCATCAGAAAGATCGTACACCATGACCAGGTAGGATTCATCCCAGGGATGCAAGGATGGTTCAGTATTCAAAAATCTATAAATGTAATACACTATATTAATAGACTGAAATCTAAAAACCACATGATCATCTCAATTGATGCAGAGAAAGCTTTTGACAAAGTCCAACACTCACTCATGTTCAAGGTCCTACAGAACACTGGAAAAGATGGACTCTACCTTAACTTGATGAAAGCCATCTATGACAACCCAAAAGCTAATATAATCCTAAATGAGGAAAAACTGAAATCTTTTACTCTTAAATCAGGTACAAGACAAGGATGTCTCCTCTATCACCCCTCCTTTTCAATATAGTCCTGGAATCACTAGCAACAGCCATTAGAAAAGAGGGAGAAATAAAGGGAATAAGAATAGGTAAAGAAGACGTTAAATTATCACTATTTGCAGATGACTTGATACTTTATTAGGAAGACCCCAAAAATTCCACCAAGAAACTACTAGAACTGATATGGAAATTCAGTAGCATAGCAGGATACAAAATCAATACTCAAAAGTCAATAGCATTCCTCTACACACAGATAACAAGCACACTGAAAGGGAAACAATAGAAACAATACCTTTTACAATAGCACCGCAGAAAATGAAATACCTTGGGATTCACTTAACCAAGGCAGTCAGACATCTTTTCATGGAAAATTACAACACCCTAAGAAAAGAGATTATAGAGGATTTCTGAAAATGGAAAGATATTCCATACTCCTGGATAGGCAGAACCAACATCGTGAAGATGGCCATACTCCCAAAATTGCTGTACAGATTTAATGCAATCCCTATGAAACTGCCACCAACATACCTCCCAGACATAGAGAAATCATTCCTAAAATTTATTTGGAACCACAAATGACCTAGAATGGCAAAGGCAATCTTCACCAATAAAGACAAGGCAGGAGGCATCACAATTCCTGACTTGAAATTATACTACAAAGCCACTGTGATAAAATCAACATGGTATTGGCAACAAAATAGACCTGAGGATCAATGGGATAGATTAGAAGGTACAGAAGCATCTATGAACACACTCAGCCACCTGATCTTCAACAAAGGGGCCAATCATACTTACTGGAAGAAAGATAGCCTCTTTAACAGATGGTGCTGGAAAACTCGGCTTTCTACATGCTGATAACTAAAACTTGACCCAGCTCTATCACCATGCACTAAGTGAAAGTCAAAATGGATTAAAGATCTAAACATTAAAACAGAAACACACAATCTCCTGGAAGAGAAAGTAGGAGGAACTCTTGAAGACATAGACCCCCAGGTAAAGAATTCATGAAAAAACATATTCGCATGGGAACCACTTGAAAGAATCAACAACTTGGATCAACTGTTCTTGAGGAGCTTCTGCACATCAAAAGAAATTGTCAACAGAGTGAAAAGACAACCCACAAATTTTGAAAAAATCCTAACTAATAAGTAATCAGACAGAGGTCTGCTGTCTAGAATATATAAAGAACTAAGATATAACAGGGCCCTCAAATTTAAAGACCCAATTCAGAAATGGGCATGTGAGATGAATACACACTTCTCAGAGGACAAAATTAAAGAAGCAAATAAATATATGAAAAAATGCTCTGCATCGCTAGCCATCCGTGAAATGCAAATAAAAGCAACACTGAGATACCATCTCACTCCAGAAAGAATGGCTATCATAAGGAAATCAAACAACCACGAATGTTGAAGAGGTTGTGGGGAAAAGGGAACACTTCTTCATTGCTGCTGAGAATGTAGACTGGTATAACCATTGTGAAGGTCAGTGTGGAGACTCCTCAAAACAGTAGGACTAGAAATCCCATTCAAGCCAGCTATCTCCCTACTGGGAATTTTCCCAGAGGAACTGAAAACATCGTATCATAGTGATATACATGTACCTATGTTTATAGCAGCACAATTTGTGATAGCAAAATCTTGGAAACAACCAAGATGTCCATCACATGAGGAATGGTTGAAAAAGATGTGGTATTTCTATATAATGGAGTATTACTCAGCTATTAAGAATGATAAGCTTGAAGCATTTATATTGAAGTGGATGCCACTTGAATATATACTCATAAGTGAAATAAACCAGACACACTTGTGTAAATATCATATAGTCTCCCTAGTATAAGAAGTGAAAAGAAGAAGTACAAATGGAAATGTACAACAACAACTAAAAACAATTGAGTCAGATAAGGCAAAGTGAATGGCATATGCTGCAGGATACTAGTCAACTTTTCTTCTGGATGGTTAACAACCTAAGTTCACAGATCAAATTTGGAGAAATAGAAGAGCCACAAGGCCAGCCAGCATTTTGACCCCAGCCTTTCAAGGTCAATGAAGACTCAGGACACAGGAGAACCTGTGCTGCAACACCATGAACTCAGGTGAGCTCCAAATTTTCTGAACAAGGAGATTATGGAGCCACAGAGGAAAGAGATTGAAGTTCTATAGTGTGCTTAGGGAGAGTCACATGAAGAGAAAACTTTCTCTCAAGCTCTCGCAGAGAGCAAACTGGTCAAGCATTGGCTATGACTCATCCACATGGATGACACAGACAAAGGATCTACAAAATAAGGTACAGAACTACAAGATAAACCCTGAGGGGACTTCACTGACCTCATAAGAAACAAAAAGTACATGTGTTGGTTTATAGGTCTTGCTCTATCTAGGTCTTACACATCCAGTAGAAAAGTATGAAAATGAGGTATACACCATGGGGCCATAATAATAAGTTGAGATGTGAATGGCTACGGTTGGCAACTTCTTCAGATAACTCACTATTGTTGTGGAATGCTGGACTGTGTTCGCGTGTGTCGTCAAGTTCAGGCACCTAAATTAGTTGAATGACAATGGGATGCCCATCTCTGGCAGGTGTAGACAAAGGAAGGGGTATAGAAAGGAAGAATCATGATGTGTGGGTATGGACAGTGCAGTTGGGATAGATAATGCCGTGCTTCTACATAATTCTGTGAGTGGCAAGATTTGCACTAATGGTGGCTGGACAGGATATTATGTCAGCTTCTAGTACTTTGGACAACCACTAGGAAAATAACAAGGTAGAAAGTATTAATTATTGAATATTTGATGTAATTCAGGTATAAAAATAAGATAGGCAAAGAGCTACACTCTCTTAATTTACTGATAAGGGACATACGTTATAATAATGTCTGTAATTATAATATCAGTATGCACCTTCTATGATACCAAAACATTATGAAAAACGTTTGCAGTGTATTAATTTATGAAATCCATCTTGTCAAGTTATCTTAAAACTGTCTCATTGATATTTGTACTTCAATAAAATAAAAAAAAGCAGAATAGCATCAAATACACCTAACAATCTGACAAACTGTGGTAACTACTTTGCCACCTTTAACTACGTGAACCACATTTGGGTTATATACAAAAATCTAAAAGAAACAAAGAATTGTATATGGTAAATATTTCCTCAGCATCATGATTTTACTGTCATGGCTGAAAAGTTAAAAGGAGTTAAATAGAAAAATAGAGAAATAGAAGAGGAGAAGATTAGAAACAAGAAAGGACAAATGAATATTATGCAAAGTTTGAGAAACTGTTGAAGACAGGAGGCAAAGAAATAAGGAAGAAATAAAATTGAGAACAGAACAGAACAGCAACGAAATGCAGACAAGATGATCATAATCGTATAAAAAGAACAAACAAGAAAAAGGGGAGCAAGACAAAAATCAATATAATAATAATAATAATAATGATAAAATGTCTACCTCAGAGTGTGTCTGCTTCCACTGGTAGAAAGACTGTGCAGACAGAGCTCAGATCTATGCTGATTAATCCAGCAAATGAGCCATAGGTTACAGGTGGGTCACTGCTAAAAGACTGCTCTTTTAGTTCCCCTGAAGCTCAGGCTGACTTCTGGCTGGAGACTGGAATCTCATCTGCTCAATTGCCACGCCCTGTGTGCCTCACGATGGCCCATGCTCAGCTCTGCACCAGCTTGCATTCAGGCCCTTGACCTCCTGCTGACTTGAACTCAGTTCCTTCTCAGCTTGATATTCTGAGCTGCTGGATGGAGCCAGCCCACAGCTGCTTTGAGTTCAGAGGTCAGTTGGTCCCTCACTAATTTGGCTATTGGCCATTTGTCGTGTTCTGAGGTACATGTGAGCCACTGTAACTCACCAGCCACTGTAGTCCCCTGCATCCACTGTGCTGCTCCACTCATGCTTCTTCATGGAGCCCTCAAAGTCAGCACTCAGAGAAAGTGCTGCTTGCCACCTCCTTTTTCGCTGAAATCTTCCTCTCTCCCTGTGGGCTTCCACTTCCAGTTCAGATGAGGACTTACTGCCTCCTCCTTTCTTACTATACTGCAATGTCTGGACACCACGTCCTGTGCTGTTCACCATGCATTCATCTTCCCTGAAGTCCCTTGAGAGCTTATCTGGTTCTCTCTCCCTCAGCCTCAGCCCAGAGCAGCCTGTAACTAGGGTGTTCCCTCAACTTGCACTTTAAAGTTGAACAGTTCCCTCCTATAATATCATTTTTAAAAAGTTTCTGAGAACTATAATTTATATATTGCACAATTTTCCCACATAATCATAAAATTCAATGGCTTTTAGAGCATGCAAGGAGTTGTGCAACCATCTGCACAACCAGTTTGAGAACACTGTCATCACGCTGAGGAGAAAGCCCCTTGCCTTTTAGTGATGGCTCCAGGTGCTGTCATTTCCAGCCAACTCTGTCTTCCTGCGTAGACCTCAGCCCTACATAACCAATAATCTATTTTCTGCTTTTATAGATGTGACTATTCAGGACATATTTTAATATATGGAATCATAAAATGTGTGCTTTTCTGTAGCTGGTTTCTTTCAGCATAATGTTTTCAGAGTATCTATGATGTCATTTTCCTAAGAGATCCTGTATTGCCCCTGGAGAACTCCTGTACTTAATTGGTCTTTCTGTGTTACTGAATATTGCCTCACCAAACAGACCATAAGTAGCTAGGGACTGTGACATCTGTGGCTCTGTGTGCTTGGAAACAGGACTGCTTGGTACTAAGTTCTCCTTTCAATTACATGTTGTGGGGAGCACATAAGGGGATTTTTCTATTGACCTCCCAAAAACTAGTCTGTGGATGGATTCCTTATACAGCTAATACTACTCTAGAATTTTAGAATGGAGAACCCAGACACTGGGTCCCACACCTTCTCTAGGGCCAGAGATAAGATGGTCATGTCTGCTGACGTGTGGAGGCAGAACCTGGTAGAGGAGGGTGCAGCTCACACAAAGGGATTAGGATTAGCCAAATGGGATATCTGACAGCATTCAGATGCTGGGATTCACTTATCTCTGATTCCCATAAACATCCCCGACCTTCCTACCTTGTCGAGCATGCTATTATATATTTCAACATATTTTGCAGTAAATATTTAAACATAAGAGTTATCAGTGCAACTTGACTACCTGGGGAAGGTTCAGAGTGTGAGGCAGCTGTCCCTGGGAGTATTATATTAATGGACTGCCACACTAATTTAATTAATATTGAATCTGGTGGTTTTAGCTTTGTAGGTATTTTACACTGGCTGTAGATGCCTTCTCTGAGGAAAATTCAAATTCTTAATTTATGCTAGTGACATATTACCAAGTTTAGGGGGCATTTTTCTGATTTTTTAAAAATGCATTATGTGATGAGGTTGTAACTCAGTGATAGAGTGAACACTCAGCTTGAGGAAGGCCCTGGTTTGATTCCCAGCATTTATAAAAATGTATTCCACAGAGCATGTTCTGTGGAATGTAATCAGGCTTCTCCCCTGTTTCATTGGTTTGAAAGTATAGATGTTCCTTCTCATTGGACTTGCTCGGTGTCATCAAATAAGTGATTCTAAGAAGAAAACAGGACAGAATTTCATACATGTGGATCATTTTTGTACTTTAAATGTATGCTTTAGCATTTTGTGTATGCACTGAATACTCTAAAAATGAAAGACAGGGTTAATGTATTGTTAATTTATAACATGGTGTCTGTCTATCTTCTCTTTAAAGAAAATATTTGAACCTTGAGACCTTAAAATTTTCTGTATATGTTTATTTGGGGGTGCATAAGACAAGCTTTAAAAAAGAACTATTCTAACCCCTTTTCTGTACTTAATCTATGCAGCTGTCTGTGGCAAGTAAAGATCTTATTGACCTTTGTAGCAATTTTGGCCTTCTTTAACGCCACTTCCCCCACCCCCACCCCAGTGTACTATTTTATCATTGTTTACAGACAAACCTTCACATCAATTGTTTTTACTAACTTATGAAAGGATTACTGGGCAAAAGCTTTGAAGGACAAAGATAAGAGAAAGAAAAATACAGTCTGAGGAAGAAGGGAGAGGGGGAAGAACATGATAGCTCAGGAAAGATTGCTGACACTGGAGTGAGAGAGGGAGGCAGGTGTTGCTGACCCCAGCCAGAAAGAGGCTGTGGGTGTGGGAGGTGAGCTTGAGCAGCTGTGGGAAGTGGGGCCTCTTCCTTAGCAGTGTGTGGCCCACTGGTAGGAGTTTGTAGAGACCTGGAAAGTACAGGACTTCGTGAATGTGCAAAGGTTTGCATCGAGGAAGAATACAAGGATTCAGGTGGCTTTTGGGTGTGAGATAAGACTCAAGGCTAGGTGGATGTAGGACCCAAAGCTGTAAGGGCCCTGGAAGCCATGGTATCATGCTGAATAGGGACTTGCCCAGCCACTTAGTTTGGAGCGTTTCCTGGAGTGTTGCTTGGGCTCTAAGCTCAAAACTGTCCTCTAATCACAGAAATGACTTCTACCTTGTTTGGATAAGTGGCTGTTAGATTTTGTAGAAGATTTGAAAGAGAAAATACTTTGCTGCTAAAGCATTAGGAAGCTAGAAATCTTCCACTGGAAAGTACTTTCCCAGCCTGATGTTTCAAGGAAGATGAATGCTGCTCTGGTGAGTGCTGTGCTTGCCTGTGCATGGAGAGGTGCTCCTACCTCTCATGGAAGCTCCTTTAGCTCTGGCTACCTTGGGTGACTGCTGTCACAAAGAGCCATGCAAGAGGACAAGTAAATTCTTCTTTGGAAGAGGAAGTCAAGGTGTTAAGTAATGAAATAAGGAGGGCTCTCTCAGAGGGACAGACCCTCCAGGATGAGGAGCACTGGCCCACTAGTGTCCAGGACAAGTGTCATGTGGAGCAGACATGTAGGTCTGAGTTTTGCATGTCATCTAACAGATGATTAGGTTCAGAAGGATATTTATTTTATTTCACTTACTTTTCTGTAAATGGGACATGACAAGTGTCTGATGTGTAAAACCAAATGGGCTCCAGGAAGAGAGAAATGGAATTAGTTAGAACTTAACCAACAAACCAGGCCCAAGTTTAATTAGTGGCTTGAGTTTAGCTTGTTCCCCTCATGTTGATGAATGCAGAAGCTATGGATAGTGAGGAAAGAGGAGGCTTTGTAGCTCACCCTCCCCATCTCTTGCACAGGGACCTACAGGCCTAACCAGATGGAACAGAGTGTCACAGAGAATGAAGGGACCCAGCACCACTAAGAACATAGCACCCTAACTGCAGAAGCCAGAGGTCTTCTGCAAGGGAGATATTTACTATGTCTTTAAAAGGAGAGGCCTTATCTAAAATGCACTGAATGAAATGTGGGGCTGGCACTTAGGAATATGACTAAGTCCTGGAATGAATATTATTGAACTCCCTAAGTCTTGTTTAAGCTTGGAATAGCTCAGATATGAAGGTTTATTTTTAAAGCTGAAGCAATGTGTCTCCATGTAGTTGTCAATGGTAACTGCAAAATGAAGACTATGCATTGCATTGAAAAGGCATTCTTGAGTTGCAGTGCTGATAGTGGAGGATACATGTTGGGGACAGTCCATCTTGCTAACAGTATTTCACTGGGACAGGAGAGAGGAGAGGAAAAGGGTAGAGAGAAAGATCAAAAGCTGGGGTGTGCATTGAGGATAACCTGCAATGCAGAGTTGAATTTTTAGGTTATTTTTTCCTTTGAGGAATAGTTACATTTGACCTCTGGTGTCATCATTCCCTGCCTCGCTCCTGTGCCTAAGTGTAGGCCATTACATACAGTGCATTTACTTCGCAGTTGACACTGCAACTACTGTCTCTTCTTCAATGCACTCTGTGGATAGGTTAATTAACATGTTCAAATCAAGCCCATCTTTCCTTCTGCTGCTGTCTTGAGTTCTCTGACAGTGTGGACTAAAAGCATTGGTGTTATCCCTGAATCTTTCTCCTGCATCCTGAGTTCAGCAGCAAACCTTGTCAGCTGTACAAAGAAAATACATCCAATATCTGTCCATTATCATCATATTCATTGTTACCTCCATACTTTAAGCTATAGTGCTATCATTTCTCACCAGGATATTCTCTCTCTCTCTCTCTCTCTCTCTCTCTCTCTCTCTGTCTCTCTCAGTGGTACCAGGAATTGAACTTAGGACCTTGCTAGGTAATTACTTATTCCACAGAGCTATCTCCCCAGCCCTGGATTTTTTTTTTTTTTTCAATAGATCAACAAAATCCTAACCCATGTCCTTGCTTCTCTCTTAGTCCAGTGCAGTAGGGGGTCAGCACAGCTCACTTGGTTGGTCAATACTTGTACATTTTAAAGAACAGCTGGTTCCTGCCTGGCTGCTAGGAAGGGACCGAAAACCCTTAGAATATCCTGCTTAATAACAGTGTCTTTGATTATCTGAGATCTCAGGCCACTATTGATAGTTTGTACTAATACTGTGATTAACAATAAGAACCACTACTATTATGGACTATTGGACTATGTTGGATTATTTTGCTGAATTCAAGCACCTACAATATTTGAACGGCAATGGAAAACCCATCTCTGACAAAACTAAAAAAAAAAAGAAAGGGGAATATAAATGAAGGACCATTTTGTAGTGAAAAAAATCTGTATATACAAGACAGTTGGAATAGATATACAGCTTCTTTCTCTTAATTCCATGAGAAGAAAGATTTGTACTAACAGTGTTTGGACAAGATATCATGTCTGCATCTTGTGCACTGAATAACTACTATGAAGACAACAATATGCAGTGTATTAATTATTGTAACTGTCCTACTAACCTGTTTTGAAACTGTCTCATTGTTATTTGTTTCTCATTAAAATTAATAAAAATAAAAATCAATAACATAAAATAATATTAGACTATTTAAATAAAAGAAGTCATAAGAGAAAAAAAAAAATGAGAGCCCGAGCCACTCGATATCACTATTGGCTTAATTTCCGGAGGAATGGAGACTGTGATAGTAAACTTTGTGTGTCAACTTGAAGGTCTACTGCTCAGCCAAGATGTTTATTTATTTTTTAATATTTATTTAAGTTTTAAAAGACAGTTGACATTTTTATTAGTACATGTTTGTACTAATGAATGTAATGACTACATTCATCATGTGGGGAGTTGATCTGTGTACATATAGTACATATAACCCAGATATTTGGTTAAACATTGTGGATGTTTTTGGCAAGAGTTTTCATTTCTTTTTTTCTCTTTCCTTCTCTCTTTCTTTCTTTCTTTCTTTCTTTCTTTCTTTCTTTCTTTCTTTCTTTCTTTCTTTCTTTCTTTCTTTCTTTCTTTCTCTTTCTCTTCCTTCCTTCCTTCCTTCCTTCCTTCCTTCCTTCCTTCCTTCCTTCCTTCCTTCCTTCCTTCCTTCCTTCTTGTGCGTGGACCTCATCCAAGCAGTTGAAGATATCAGTAGAAAAAAACATTAACTTTTCCTGAGAAAGCAGAGTAATACTCTGTTATACAAAAATACCACATATTTTTCATTCATTCCTCAGGTGATGGACATCTTGGTTGTTTTCCCAGATTTTGCTATCACAAATTGTGCTGCTATAAACATAGGTACACATATATCACTATGATATGATGTTTTTAGATCCTCGGGGAAAATTCCCAATAGGGGTATACCTGGCTTGAATGGGATTTCCCGTCCTAGTTTTCTAAGGAGTCTTCACACTGATTTCCATAATGGTTGCACCAGTCTACATTCCTGTCAGCAGTGGAGAGGTGTTCCCTTTTCCCCACATCCTCTCTAACATTTGCTGATAGTTGATTTCTTTATGATTGCCATTCTCTCTGGGGTGAGATGGTATCTCAGTGTTGTTTTAATTTATATTTCATGGGTAGCTAGTGATGTGGAGCATTTTTTCATATATTTATTTGCTTCTTATATTTCTTCCTCTGAGAAGTGTGTGTTCATCTCAGATGCTCATTTCTGGATTGGGTCTTTAATTTGGGGGCATTAAGGGTTTTTAGTTCTTTATAAATTCTGATATAAGACCTTTGTCTGAGTGCTTATTAGTTAAGATTTTTTTCTAAATTTGTGGGTTGTCTTTGGACTCTGTTGATGATTTTCTTTTTTTTTGACATGGAAAAGCTTCTCAATAAGAGGAGGTCCCAGGTATTAATTCTTTCAGGTATTTCCTGTGCAGTTTGATTTCTGTTCATGAACAGTTTGCCTACTCCAATGATTAGAGATTTCCAACTACTTTCTCTTCCCGGAGATGTAGTGTTTCTGTTTTAATGTTTAGATCTTTAATCCAATTTGATTTTAGTTTAAGGTGCGGTGATACACCTAGGTAAGTTTTAGTTTTCTGCAGGAAAAGGGCCAGTTTTTCTAGCATGATTTGTTAAAGAGACTATTTTTCTTCCAGTAAGCGTGTTTGGCCACTTTGTCAAAGATAAGATGGCTTAGGAAGTTTGTAGTTGCTTCTGCATCTTCTAATCTATTCTATTGATCCACAGGTCTATTTTTGGCAGTACTATGCTGATTTTATCACAGTAGCTTTGTAGTATAATTTCAGGTCAGGAATTATAGTACCTGCTGCCTTTCCTTTGTTACCCAGGATTACTTTTGCAATTCTAGGTTCTTTCTGGCTCCAAATTAATTTTAGGAATGATTTCTCAAGGTCTGTGAGGTATGTTGGTGGTATTTTCATAGAAATTGCATTACATTTGTACAACAATTTTGGGAGTATGGCCATCTTTCACAATGTTGGTTTTTCCTATTCAGGAGTAAGGAATATTTTTCTATTTTTCTGAAATCCTCTACAATATCTTTTTTCAGAGTATAGCAATTTTCATTAAATAGTTCTTTAATTAGACTAATTAGTCTTCTTTAATTAGACTAATTCCTAAGTATTTCTTTTTCCATGGTGCTATTGTAAAATTTATTGATTATTTAATTTCTCTCTCTAGTGTGTTTGTTATCTGTGTAGAGGAATGCTATTGACTTTTGGGTATTGACTTTGTATCCTGCTATACTACTGAATTTGTTTATTAATTCTTATAACTTCTTGGTGGAGTTTTTTGCATCTTCCAAGTAGAGTATCATGTCATCTGCAAATAATAATAGTTTAACTTCTTCTTTACCTTTTCTTATTCCTTTTATTTCTTTTGTCTAATAGCTCTAGCTAATGATTCCAGAAGTATATTGAATAGGCGTGGCAATACAGGACATTCTTGTCTTGTAACGGATCTAAGAGTAAAAAATTTCAGTTTTTCCCCATTTATAATTATGTTAGCTGTTGGTAGTCATAAATGGCTTTTATCAGATCATGGCAGAGGCCATCTGTTTCAATATTCTGTAGGACTTTGAACATGAATGAGTATTGAACTTTGTCAAAAACTTTTTCTGTGTCATTTGAGATGATCATGTGGTTTTTGGATTTGGCTCTATTGATATAGCATATTACATTTACAGATTTGCATATGTTGAGACATCTTTGCATCCCTGGGATGAATGCTACCTGGTCATGGTGTATAATCTTTTTGGTGATTTGCTGTACGCCATTTTCTAGGATTGTATTGAGGGTTTTTGCACCTATGTTCATGAGGGAGATTGGTCTGTAGTTCTTTTTTTCAGTTACGTGTTTCTCTTGTGTTGGTATGAGTATAATACTTGCCTTGAGAAAAAATTTTGGGGGAACTGTTTGCTTTTCCATTTGATTGAAGAACTTGAGGAGTATTGGGACTATATCTTGTGTAAATTTCTAGTAGAATTCAGCTGTGAATCCATCAGGACCTGGACTTTTCTTTGTCTGCAGGTTTTTTTATTACATTGTTATTTTATTGGCGGTTATTGTATTATTAAGAGTTTTTATATCTTCTTGATTCAGTTCTGGTAATTTGTACCTTTGTAGGTATCTGTATATTTCTTCTACATCTTCAATTCTGTGAGAGTAAAGATCCTCAAAATAGCTATTGATGATCTTCTGAATTTCCCCAAGGTCTGTGGTAATTACACCCTTTTCATTTCTTATTGACTGTATTTGAGCTTTTTCTTTCCTCTTTTAATGAGGTTAGCTAGGGGTTATGAATTTTATTTAATCTTTCAAAGAACAAGCTTTTTGATTCATTAATTCTTTGTGTATTTCCTTCATCTTGATTGCATTAATTTCTGCTCTACTTGTTATAATTTCCTGCCTTCTTTGGGCTTTGAGTTTGTTTTGTTCTTCTTTTTCTAGACCTTTGAGGTGTAGCATTATGTTATTTATTTGTTCCCATTCTGTTTTCCTAATGCGTGAGTTCACAGCTATCAATTTGCCTTTAAGAACTGCTTTCTTTGCATCCCATAAATTCTGGTAAGTTGTGGTTGAATTTTCATTGAATTGTGGATATTGTTTAATTTCTCTTAATTTCATCTAAAACCCATTGGTTGCTGAGTAGGGTATTGTTTACTTGCTGTATATTTATGGTTTTTTTTTCTGGTTTCTTTTGTCATTCATTTTCAGTTTCATTGCACTGTGGCCAGATAATATACATGAGATAATTTATGTTTTCTTGCATATTCTTAAGCATGACCTGTGGATGAGAATGTGGTCTATTTTAGAAAATGTCCCATGTGCAGCTGAAAAAGATGTATATTCAGCTGTGGTTTGGTGGAAGACTTCGTACATGTCCATTAAGTCTATTTGTTCCAAGTTCTGGTTCAGTTTTGCTACTTCTTTGCTGATTTTTAGTCTTCTTGACTTATCTTATTGGGATAAGGGGGCATTAAGGTCACCTGTTAAGATTGTAACATTGGATATTAGACTTTCCTTGTCCACTAAAATTTGTCTTACATATTTGGGTGCTCCCCTGTTTGGTGAATACATATTTATGACTGTTACCTCTTTATTTTGTATTTTTCCCCTAACTGATATATAGTGGCCTTCTTCATTTCTTTTGATCAGTCTTGGTTTGAAGTTGAGACTGTCTCTGAACAGGATTGCTGCCCCTGCTTTTTTTCTGAGGTGCTGGGGTATGTAGTATTGTTTTCCATCCCTTGACTTTCAGCCTATGAATTTCTTTATGAGTTGTGTGTTTCTTGTATATAGCATGCTGTTGCATTTTGCTTCCTAATCTAGTCTACTTGTCTGTTTCTTTTAATTGGTGAATTGAGTCCATTTGCACTGATGGTTATACTTGAGTTATGATTGACATGTTCTTTACCTGCTGTTGCTTACCCCTTTTTCTCCTGTGTTTAATTGTTTGTCCTATTTGGTGGGTTCTTTCCGTTCTTTCTTGGAGTTCTGGCCATTTTTGTCCCTCTCCAGAATATCTTTTAGTAGTCTGTGTAGGTTTGGCTTTGTCATCATGAAATTCTTCAGTTGTTGTTTGTTATGGAAGTATTTCTCTTCTCCATCAAACTTGAAAGAGTTTTCCAGAGGATATCAGTTTGGGCTGGAATTTGTTTTCATGGAGGACTTGAAGTGCTCTGCTCCATGCTCTTCTTGACTAGATGGTTTGTGAGGAGAAATCTGCCATTATTCAGATGGCTTTTCTTTTAAATGTCTTATTTCTTTTCTCTAGCAGCTTTTAGTATTTTTTTTGGCAGAAATGGGGATTGAACTCAGGCCCTTACACTTACTGGGCAAGTGCCCATTCTACTGAGCCATCTCCCCAGTGACTTTTAGTATATTATTCTTGTGTTGGATTTCTGGGATCTTGATTATTATATGTCTGGGTGTGTTTTTGAGGGGGTTGATGTTATTTTGAGTTCTATATGCTTTGTTTACATGAATGTCAGATTCTTTCCCCATATTTGGGAAGTTTTCTGCTATTACTTCTATTCTTTTTATATCATTATAGCATTGACTCCTTCTTTCTCACTCATGCCTATTAGTCTCATGTTCATCTTTGCATCGTCTTGCAGATGTTGAATTATATTTTCCTGCATCCTAGTTGTTTTTAGGAGATCTTACCTTACCTTTTCACCAGTTCCAATGATATCTTCAAGATCTGAAAGTCTGTCTTCACCATCATTGAAATGGTTGCCAACTTGTGATTGAGGTTTTCATTTCTTATATATCTCTTTGAATTTGTTTTCTGTATTATCCTTTTTTCCTATATTGATCACTCAAGGATTCCATCATTTTTCTATTCTCTTTTTTTTAAATCAGTGTCTACTTTAGAAGTATTTAGTAATTCTTTCATTATAATTATCATTCCTTTTTTTACTTCAGTGATTATTTCTGGTGTGATATCCTCTCTAGCTTTCTGCAGTTGCTTCTGTACTTCAGACACCATTATTTCAGAGATTTTAGGAGTGTGGCTTTCAATTCCTCCAATGCTTGTGTCTCCTGCATTTGTTCTATGTGGGCTTGGGTCCTATGATTGCATTTTGCTCCTTCTCTTTGTCATTTCATATAGTACTGTCTTGTGACCTTTGGTGTAGATCCTTGGTGTAGTAGTTACCTTAGACCTACAGATATTTTTACCCAAGGGAGATAATGTGGTTAAGGCAGTTACAGTTTTGCATTTACATTACTACAGTTAGTATCACAAGAAATGGTTAATGAGATTTAGAGCTT
>PVKA01003213.1:15487-113114 GCA_004027165.1 Ctenomys sociabilis
GAGAGAGAGAGAGAGAGAGAGAGAGAGAGAGAGAGAGAGAGAGAGAGAGAGAGAGAGAGAGAGAGAGAGGATGCTCTCATAGATCTAGGTCTAGCAATGTGTCTCAACATACCAGGTCTGGATCTACCAAGTTTGACCTCATCCACCTGGGCCAGGCTTGGATCCGGCTCCTGTGCTTGGCTTCCTCTGTGGCAGCTTAGGGAAAGTGACCCCGCTGTGCCCCACTGGTGAGCTGTTCTTCTCCTGGCTTAGCTGGCCGGATCTCACTTCTAGCTCCTCTGCTGGGAGTTCCACCGCAGGGTTCCACACCATTCTTGACAGCTGCCTGAACATGGGAGGTTGTGGCGGGGCATGGGGCCTGGCAGCTGGCTGGAGTCGGTCATGGGATGAGGGCCCACTTGCTTATAGTTGATCTACCTATACACATCCTGTGGTCCTGTTATTCCGGAGAACCTGAGTAATACATTGAGTAACTGATGTCAGGTACATGAGTACTCAGTGACGCATACAGGGCCAACACCCACTAAGTACCCTGAACACTGATGCTTAGGTGAGCTCCCCAAAGTTGCATTGTTTTGAGAATTTTATCTGTTTGTTTTAATTCAAACAAGGTTGCCAAGAGGAGTAATGCTTTCTGTATGGCTCATCAGGGAAGGAATACATGGAAACCTGAATCTCTTGGGCTTTTTCCCACTGCTCTGACTTTAATCTGTATTTTTTTCACTGTACTGAACCATAATAGCATTTCTGACAAATCACAAACCCTAAAAGTAGTCATGAAAAGTCAATTTGAACATCCCCATCAACACATTTCCTTTTTGTTATAACAAGCTTTTACTTCTGAATGTAAGTCAGATTATAGTTTCTTGTACAGTGAAAGCCAAAGCCCACAGGATCCTGTGCTGGATTCTCCTCCCCACTTCCTTTGTGACCCCAACTCCTACTTCTCTGCTGCTCACAGACTTGACTCTTGGGCTCTTTGCTGTTTTCCTTGAACTCTCTAACCTCAGGATCTTTGCATTTCTGATTTCCTCTGCCTGGAAGGCTTTTTACTCAAATATCTATGTGACTCTTTTGTTTCCTTTTGATCTATGCCACTTAACTGAAAGGTCTTCTTTGACTATGGTATGTAAAATAACATCTCAGCCCCCATTATTTCCATTTCCTCTTTCCTAGTTTTATAACTTGTTTAGAGCATTTATCACTACCTGACAAATAATATTTTTATGTTGTTGTATGATTATCAATCACTAACTCTCAGTTCTTCCTTTGAAACTCTTTCAGATTTAACTTGTCTTCTCCTTCTACTGTCATTTACATAGACTGCTTTTTGCTTTTTAAAGGTAAAAAATTAAACTGAGATAAGATATAAGTAATATGAAATCTATATCACTTTAACCACTTTAAGTATGTAAGTCAGTGGCATTGTGGCATCACCATGTTATGCAATCATCATCACTATCCATTTTCAGAACTTTTGTCATCCTGAAAAGAAACTGTGTCCATGAGATAACAAGTCCCCATTCTCATTACCTACCAGGCCAGGGTAGTCTTTATTCTAATTTGCATTTCCAGGAATTTGCCTGTTTTAGGTCCCTGATATAAGTGAGGTCATGTAACACCTGTCCTTTTGTTTCAGGCTTATTTGACTTCAGGATCACCCCCTATTAGAGAGTGTGCCAAGATTTTCTTCCCTTTGATGGCTCAAGGGCATTGCATTGTATGTATGCACCATATTTTAAACATTTCGTTCATCTGTCAGTGGGCGTTTGAGCATTTCTGTTTTACTATTGCACAATGATGCTATGGATATTGATGCACAAGTCTCTGATCTTACTCTCAATTCTTTTGGGTGTAAAATTGCTGAACTATATGAAAATCTTATTTTTCACAGCAACTACAGTATTTTGTATTCCCATCAGCAATGCACAATAGCTCCAGTTCCTCTACATCTCCACCAACACTTATTTTTCTCCATTTTTAAAAACAACAGTCTTCCTAATGGGTGTGAAGTGATAGCCTATGGTGAATCACATAATCTTACTTCATCCCTTGGCACCTTGATTGATGACACTGTGTCCTTGGGAATTCAATGGCCTCAGCCACTTTTCTTGTTGCTGGGACACCACACCAGACACTCATGACTTACTAGAGGAGAGGTTCATCTTGGTTTACAATTTCAGAAGCTTCAGCCCCGTCATTGGCAGGCTCAAATGCAGAGATAGCATGAGGAAAGGTTAGCCTAGGAAAGCTGCTCATGTCAAGGGGGTTCAGGAAGCAGAGGGGGACAAAAGTGAGGGGCCAGGAGGGAGACTGTATACCCTGTGTACTGCTTTGTCTGATCAGACACCCCCTCCCAACTCAGGGAATGGAGCCATCAGTGAGCATAATGACTCTATGATCCATTCGTTCTCCAAAGGCCCCACCTCTGAACACATGAGGCTTTTGGTGACACCCAGATAGAAACCCTAATGCTGCTTGCTCTCTGAGTTTGTCCTCCTTAATGCATTTGAGCACTTCTTTTTCTCATGGATATATCTAAAGCACAGTTCTGATGTAGAGTTTGGTAATAGTTTTTTAAAAATATATTTGGTTGTTGCAGGGTCTCACTATGCAGCTTGGACTCATGATGATCTTCCTGCTTTCAGCTTCCCCAGAACCAGGATTACAGGCATGTGCTACTATGCCTGGACTCTGTCTTGCTTAGTCTGCTCTGATGAAGAGGCTGGCATGGCATGTGGTGCCAGGGATTGAACCTCTATCCCTGTGCTTTCCTCAACTTGACTAAGCAGGTGCTTTAGTCTGCTGAGCTATCTCACTGGCCCCAGGTAATTTATTTTCATAAAGATGACAAATCTGAAGAGTACACAGAGAAGAGAGCATCAGAAGAGAAGGTGTGGTATATATATATATATATATATATATATATATATATATATATATATATATATATATATATATTGGAGTACTACTCTGTCATTAAGAAAGATAGACTTGAGTCACATGTAGGAAAGTGGATCCACCTTGAGACCACAGTGTTAAGTGAAATAAATCAGACACACAAACTTAAATATCACATGATCACATGATTTCTCATATATAAGAAACCCAAAATATAAATGAAAAGTAAAAACAAAAGATCAATAACAGGTGGTAAAAGGAGATCTTTCTTGAAGGGGGAAGGAATTAAGAGATGGATGGAGGGGGATATAATGAAGGGAAAGGGAATAAAAAGGAATTCAAATGTGTTTTATGGATGTACCAACTCCCTCAAGGATGTACACATATGTACTACAAACATGTACTGATGAAAAGCAGAAAAGGAAGGAAAGAAAGAAAAGTTTAAGGCTGATTACTACAGAATATTGTTAAAGGAGGAAGATAAGTAAGACTACAGGAACATGACAAGAGTCTTCTGATAGGAAGGAGGGGAGAATTTGTAGGTGGATGTTACTAGCACTGCTCTAAAGCAGGTGTTTCAAAGTCTGGATTATGACAATGAATAATAAGCAATTCATAACAGAAAATTTAGCAATACAGTTTCTATAAGCTGGAGAACGTGAGGTGGGGACTAAAACTTCAGAAAGTTGACAAAAGTATGAGGAATTATCAGTACTACCTTTCAAGACGATTAACAGTAAAGGAAAGGGGTATTGGAGAAGATTAGGGAAAGTGTTTTTTTTTTTTTTTTTTTTTTTTTTTTTTTCTTTTTAATAGGAACAAAAGAGTTTGGTACTGTTGGTGAAGTCATAAGCTTTAGTAGCCTTGATCTCTTTCTCAAGGAAGCAGATTTGATTTTAAGGACCCAAGCAATACAATCAACATGGCTCTTTCTCACACAGTTGGTAACTTAATATCTCCTGTGAGAAATTAAGCCTTGCTTAAGTTATTTACCTCTCATAGTGGCAATAAAGTCTAGGCTTGAAAGCAAAAGTCATTTGGTAGATCAGAGGTCCCAACACCCACTAAAAGAATGAATGGTGGCTAAGGATGTAGGAGAAACTTTAATTACTGGGAAATGCATACTTTTATCATAACATAAGAAATGTCCTGAGGACAAGAGCTCATAGAGGGCCTAGGGGCAGCAAGAAAGGTGCACCATGTGCCCATTAATAGTTATCTTTTGTTTTAAAGCATGAATCTGTACGTAAATTTGGTGGTCTCAAGCTCCCCTACCTCTGCATCAAGATCTGTTGGAAAGACTAGAAAGAACAATCAAAATGATCGACCATTTTGTATCTGCATATTCAAAATAGTTGGGCTAGATGTAGCTACTTTCTCTTAATTCAATGAATAGAAATATTTGTTCTAATAGTGTTTGTGGACAGGATATTATATCTTGTACAATGCACTAAGACAACAATATGCAATGTATTATTTAAAACCTACTAATTGGTTTTGAAACTGTTTCATTGCTATTTGTTTCTCAATAAAAATATTAAAAAATAAACTGGTAGAATAAAGGGACAGGTTGTGTCTATTCTTGTGAATTGGTTTCCAAATTTAAATGTTTTTAAAAACTACTGTGATTTAAAGCTAGAGGTCAAAGTTCTTTCTCAAAAGAAACAATATCCAGATGTTATTAATTTTTGAGAATGTCTTGAATTTCCCTTGGTCAAAAATGACATGTAAGGAAGTTCTGAGGTATTCCTTAAACTCATCTACTCAAATACTCTGTAGTGTACCAATAGTATATTAGCCATTCTCTGGAAGGTTTTCCTGCTGAGCGCTAGTGAATGTTGTACTGATAACATAGAAGTTACCTCCAATAATACTTGAAGAAGAACTAGCTAGAGTAATAATATTATACTGACTAACTAGGGTGTCTAAGTGATAAAATGGAAGGATCCCAGAGTTGAAAGGAGCAAAGTATGGCTTTGGCACAGGAAATAGAAAACTAGTAGAGACATAAACTTTACCTGTCCTTGTTTCTGGACTTCTGGGTTTTGAGTTCACCTGTCATGTGAGACATGAAAGGAACATTACCTTTATCAGTCTTAGTGGCAAGCAACCCTAGTCTACGAGCTTCAAAGACCCAGCCTTTAAAGACCTGTGAGATGGAGACCTGAGGATGGAAAGTTCTTTTGAATAGTTTTCAGTAATTTAGATAAAATGAAAAATGTCTTTAGAGTTCACTTCCAACATCTTTTTTCTGGGCCAGTCCTGTGCTTTACAAGGCATTTCATAATTACCAGTGGTTCAGTTGTATTTAAGTAGCTGCAACCCTGTACAGCAGACCACCTGCCCAACAGAGCCTGGGGAATTCTAAAATCCTGGAAAACCCAGTTAAGTGGCCACTATATATAGTTTTTTTCTTGTAAGTGTGGAGAACTATAGAGTGAGGTATTTGAGCCTTAGCATTTTGTGTATGTGACAGAGAAAGGTATACAGACTATACTTAACTGGTGATCTTCAGGATTTTGGGGGGATTCATTTAGAAAATGCAAGCTCACTATTTTTAATCAAATAAAACATTAGTAAAATGAAGTTTCTCCTAAGTCTGGATTTAATCCTGACTTTAGTACCAACTAATTGTGATACAGACCATAGTTGACTAAATTTAGATATCTGCAAACACTAGGTTACTAATGTTTCTTCAACAAGCCTCCCGCATAAAATTCACAGTTTAAATATTGGTATCTAAGTTCTACATTGAATATGTTTATAGTATTTAAAACTTTATATTAAAACATAACTATTTTAGAAAATAGATCATGTAGATTAACAGGATTCTCCACTTAATTTACCAGAATGGATTAATTTTTTGTACATTATTCATTTCTCATCTATTTAACCTGGCAATTACTTTTTATTGTAAAGTAGATTTAATATTTGATTTTATTTTATATTTTACTTTGCTGCTTTCCAATGGACTCGTATTTAAAGTACTTTTCCTTCTTGATTAAAAATATTGGCATATATCAACTTTACCAAGTAAAACTAAGCCACTCTATTTTAATAATTAAGAAAATTATAGCTTTTAAGATGCAACACTTTGGTTTTTTTTTTTAAATGCAACACTTTGAAGTGATTAATATGTATGAAATATTGTATCCTGGACTACTGAAAGAAATTTCTGTGTGGCATTGTTAGAAATTTTAGGTTTATTTGAAAAAGTAGGAGTGGGAACAAACTGACTGATGACAAATAAAAAAATAGAGAAAGGAACATTTTTGTTTTAAAATAGAAAATGTCTGATTGCATGAATGTGAAAAAAGAGTGTAAAAGCTAAATTGGGGTGCACAGTAGATTATAGAAAGTTTGAGGGAAATGAACTTTACCCTGAAAAAAAGTTTGAAAAGAAATACTAAAATTTATTGAAAATTTGAGAGTGTTCAATTTTTGATGGATTTATTTATTAGATGGAGAAAAGACTAATGAAAATGGAAAAATTTTATGTGGACAAAATGCAGAAAGAGTAGAATTGTAATTCTTGTTAAGGTAACAGTGAAATCACAGTCTTCATAAAGAAAGTGAGATAGGTGAGCCGGCCAAACAACTCAGTGGATTAAAGCACCTACAAGCAGCCACAGGGACCCGGGTTTGATCTCTGGGTCTCCCATGCCAGCCCTGCCCCTGGGGTACTCTGAGATGACAATTAAGACTGGGTGTGGTACACTCCTGGAATCCCAGCTCTTGGGAGGCTGTAAACAAGAGGATCACTATGAGTCTGATCTAGTAGTGAGACCCTGAGCACCCTGTAGACACTTTCCTAAAATACAGGGGGAAAAAAAAGTCAGATGGACCCAAAGCCTCCTACCGCAGCTGACTTGCGATGATACATGCTAGTTCATGCTAAATATTATGTAAATACTTTAAGTGAGGATGAGAATTAGAAAATACTACAAGCAGATTAATACAAATAAATTCTTACAAATGAATAAATGGATGATACAACTAAACAGCTAATAAGCATATATTAAAAAATAGATTTCAGGTGTCAGTAGAAGAGGAGAAACAGGAAGATGAAGAAAGGCTCTGACAAAACAACACAAAAAAAGAGAGATATGCTGGGAGTGGCAGGAAGCTAGGAAACTGATCAAACGTGTGTAGGTGAGACTAGGCCTAAAGCAAACAAACTATCTCAGTCCTGGAAGAAGCATCCTGTTTGGTTAAGGTCAGCTATTAGTCACTAGGCAACCTTGTGTCATACAAGTTACTAACTTTACCAAAGGATACTGTCAAGGATTGTTTTGTTGTGCTTTGAGTTAGGCTTGCCTGGCAGGCAGAGTAGTGACCACCTAGCCCAGCTTTTGTCTATCTTTCTCATTTCTGCCGTGTCTGGGGGTGGGGAATCCTAGGAAAGGGCTGGGAACCCAGGTGCATCCTGAGGTGTCTTCCTCTGAGAGTGAAGGGGTGGGAACTGTGGGGCACTCTGGGAGTTGTGCAGGAGGGAGAATTCAGGGGCTTTGTTCCAGATCTGGAAGTGTGAGAGGAAAGGCAGTGGTTTTCCTGAGATGCAGGGAGGGGCTGATGGGAGACGCCAGCAGAAGAAAGGCTGTTTGAGTACCATGGATGTGTGGGAAGGAATTGGTGAAAGCAGTGTGAATACAGGTCAAGGGTTCTCAAAACCCAATGGAGAAAGTGGAAGACGTGGGTTTCAACTTCGGGGAGGAAGCCATTCCTTCCCCCCAACACACTGGTTTGCTCCTGGCCTCTCCCCATATGCACATCCCAGAGGGTAGTGACACTCCTAGGGCTCAGAAGGGGCCTGTCAGCCAACCTGGGCTCTGACATTATTTTGAACTCTGTCTTGTCCCTGGCTCTACTTTCTCCTGCTGAACATATTTTCCTGACACATAGTTGATGATTTGGGCTTGAATATTCTTCTGTCTATGAATTGAATCTGTGATTTTGAAAACAGAACTTAAAGGAGAGGGAGAAAGAGGAGAGAAGAGAAATGAGAGAAGGGACAGAAGGGAGAAGAAGTAAAAAGGTATCTCCAATTACACATTCTTTATCAGAAATTTCCAGAGTGATTACTGCACCTGCTGCAGCAACTTCCTGCTATCTACTGGAGAGTAGGGTAAAGAGGTCTTTCCCCAGGAGGGCTGGAGAGCCGGAGACTAGAAATTTTGCCGACTCCCAATTCCCTTTTCCTGATGAAGGAAGTTTCTCAGAAGCCATTTTCTCACAAAGGGATTTCAACCTTAGGCCATGCTCGCAGCCTGTCTCCATCGTTCTCTTTCTTCTCTCTTCTCCCTTTAAAATTTATTTTTATTTTATGAAAAAATAAAACAAAATTTCATAATAAAAGAATAAGAGAATAACAATAGCTTGTGCCCTGTGTATCACTGTCTTCAAAGTGCTTACTTAGAGTAAGACATAGGACAAAAAGATTCTTTCATGCAAGAAACAAACAAATAATAGCACAACACTTTCTGTTTAATGAACTATGATAAACTAGTAGTATAAATAAAACAAATGAGCATCTCTCTTAACCTATGATGTTTTTCAGTCTTCAACACTATAGCTTCCATCTCAACTGATGTGATGACTGTTTTGTCTGGTTCTTGGTTTAAGAAAAGGAGTGAACATTTTAGACATTTTGGTGATATGGGAGTGTACAGACAGGCATGGAGCCCACTTAGTGGCTACTAAATTCACAGAGGCAAAGCCTGGCAGGATGCATTGGCAGGCAGGCGGGGAGGGAGTGCTGTACACTGCCTGGAGACACTGCCTTCATCTGGGGAGCTTGGGAAGGCAGGGAGCGATGGGATGGGGTGTGCACAGTGTTATGGATAAGCAGGCATTTAGCTGGGTGCTAGGGATATAGGGGGTAGAGGCCAGGGAGAGTGTGGGTTAGTGTCAGAGCAGTGTGCAGAGGGCCAGTGGTAGGACGGGCTTGTTTGCAAGGTCCAGGAGCTTGCATTTTTTTTTTTTTTTCCTGTGGTACTACAAAGCCTCTGGAGGCTGCTTGTACCTTATTACAGAGGTTTCTCATCTCTCTGCCTATTTGCAATTTAATCTCTATCTCAGAATTTCATCTGATAACAAATATCTGGGGCTTCTCTGGCCACTGTGGTGTCATTTTTGAATCCTGTGCTTTTGCTGCTAACCTCCTGTTATCTGAGTTCTGATTTTGCCTGGTTGTTTTCATTGCCTTTCAGGGCTGTCTACACACAGCAGGTGCGTTTACTTTGGTACATCTAAGAGTTCAGGATCAAAAGTTTGCTTTTCGGAGTTTTTAATGAATTTTCTCCATTTCGCATGGATATGGTAGCAAAATATTGTTTGTTGTACCATAGCTGAGATGAAAACATTGAGAAACACAGAATTGTCTTGGAGATTTTTTTTTTTTTTCCCTAAAAACCATCTTAGCAAAAATGGAAAGATGAGGAAAGGAGAAGGAGGATCTTTATTCATGTTATTTTTGTTTAGAAAGTTTGACAGGAAGTTTTAAAGAGTGCTTTTGTGGCACTTAGTGGCTACTAAATTCAGTACTGATTGCTACTAAATCAGTACTATGAACTGATTCTGCTCTCAGAGAGGATTTCATCTCTCTAGGAAGTAGGAGGAAGTGAGTAGGAAGTTTAGTAAGCAGGAAATTTTTCTCTAATGCTTGGTATGAGGTAGTTTTTATTTATTTGGTGCACAAACTCCACAGTGCCACTTGGTGTTATTTTCAATAAAAAAGAGCATTGAAAAAGAATGTCTAATAAAAGGAAACATTTTCGTAAATATGGTAATCTACTCGATAAACACTTTTGTTATTGTTAAAAGGGTGACTAGTAAGAGCTTATGGAATAATATTATGATGTAATGGCAGTAGGAGGAAAACAGTATAGTTACATATCAATGAGGGATTTAAGCATTTTTAAAATCAAATTATTGCACAGATAGCTGCTCAGAGATTGGACACTGAGGCTGAGTCCAGTAGGTGACAGGAGTCTCCAAGAAGGGACTGACCAAAGACTGCAGCCTGCCAGTTCCCCAGCATCCATCTAAAGGAGCCAGAAATATTCTTTTTTTATTATCATTATCTAAAGTGAATACAAAATAGTTAAAAAACAAACAAGAGCAACAAAACATTAGAAATAATGCAGAACTTCACCAGACAAAACAATAGGAATTCAATAATGCTTGCTGTATTGCATACTGTTGTCCTTCAACTAGTTGGTCAGATTACCAGATATAAGCATGCAAAATTGGTTTAAAAAGTTATAATGAATTAAAAAGGACAAGAAAAAATTTGAAGCATAGGCTGTTGCCCTCCAGAAACATCCCTGACTATACATAAACATTTCTGCAAGAAAAAGCACTCACTTCAAATCGGTAGTGTTTCCCTGTCATTTGGTGTCAAGAAAAGCAGTTTCCTCTTGACAACTTCATTCTCCTATACTTTGTCACTCCTAGTCTGTTGCTTTTCATATGAGTTGTCTCCCCCAATTTTATTACACAGATGATTTTCACCATCAAATTGTGCATCAAGAAACATAAGACCCTCTGGGTAAGGACAGTGCTATCTAATTTTGTTTGTGGCTAGTGTTAATAATCCACGTGAGGACTCATGGTTGCCTCTTTCCCAAAGTATCTGGAGTGGAATCAGCAAAATAATTGCTTGGCTCCCATGGATGCAGACTTTGGAAGGGAGATCAGGCAGATGAGAGCTGACGCATTACGGTGGAGTGGCCTTGTCAGATTGCCATAAAAGTTGCTTGCATCTTATACATAGATTTGGAAATAATCCTGCTATAGATAAAAAAGGAAGAAAAACAAAAAAAGAAGGCAAAGGAAACAAGATGATCAGTTTCTTGGATTTTTCTGCTGTATTGCTTGATACATTGTGTCAATTTGAGAAGTTTAGAGGTTTAATTAAGTGAATCAGCAGAGAGCCAGGATTCTTACTTTGTAAACATCCTCATCCTGTGGAAGACCAAGGGAGATGGCTCAGTGGAATAAGTGCTTGCCTAGCAAGTGCAAGGGCCCACGGACCCTGTGTGAGTTCTACACCTGCAGCCCCAGGGTAGCTTTTTATAATATAAAGAGGGGAGAGAGGCTGGCTAGAAGCCCCAGCTGCTGCCCTTCCCTTTACTCTTTGCTGTTCTCTGCTGCCATGAAAACTGCTGCTCTCTGCCACATGCTACTCTGCCTGGAGCCAGATGAACATAGACTGGAACAACTTGCACAAACTGTGAGCTAATAAGCCTTTCCTTCCTTAAATTTGGGTGTTGAGTATTTTGTCCCAGCAACACGAAAGGTAACTGAGACACCTGCTCTTGTGGGGAGGCAGTGAGTGATTGCTAGAGATATTTTGCCTTTTTCCAAGAATGGAAGTTACTTTAATTTCCCTTTTATGATGCTCAGCCTTACTTTCTGTTCTGTGCTCATGACTGTCCTGCTTGTTCCTACCATGGATGGTGCCCAGCAACTGTGACTGTGATTTCTACATGATACCTGTAACCTGGAGCTGTTGGGGTGGAGTGCAGAGATATGGCTTGCCATGTGTTCTTCCTTTATGATAGTAGTACAACCCTATCAGTTTAGGACAAGTAAGAGATAGTAAAAGCTGAAAGGCCTCTCAAATCTCCTTTGCTTTTGCATTATTGGAGGAGAGACATCACCTTTTTCAGAGGTGTTTAGCCTGAGGAATTAGTTGAAACCTGCCTGAATAGGCTGATTTTTTTTTCTTTCCTTCTTCCCTGCTCCTCCATGTTGCTTTATGTCTGACTGGTGAGTTTGTAGTTGGTGCATGCACAGGCACATCCTGAGGTACTGCACCTCAGTAGCAGTGAGGCCCATCTTCTGGCCATAATCACACAGCTGACAGTAAGTGGAAATCATTCACTTACTGCATCTTCCTTTCTTCCTAAAGCCTCAGCTCTGATCGGGAGCTCAGGATACAAACTGAGTGCCAGAGCTCAGTGAGGTCAGTAGGTGAACCACTGTCTCCTATATTTTCTAGATGAGGCACTGATGCCCAAAACCTCTGCTCAAGGTTGGATGTCTCTCAGGGGAATGAGTGAAACAAGATCCTAGGTCATTATTCTCCCAATCTGAGGACATTTTACTATGTACTTATGCTTATTTCCGTTACTTTCTTGACTCCAGAAACTTTCAATGTGCTATACAGGAAAAGCCCCTGTTTCCTTCCTATCTTCTTTCAGAAGCAATTTTTAAAGCCATGCAAAGCTTGTGTAGACCACTGTAGTGCCATCAATTAGGATTAATTATGTTCACGTTTTACCCTGCTAATGGACTTTGAGAGTTGCAGGGAGGCAGTAACCTTGCCTTTTAAAGTCTTGCTTACCTTATAATGCCAGCATAGTGCTTGGTAATGGAAGATGCTCCCAAAGGTAGAATGAACAAATGAATGAGAGAATCAATGATCTGGCAGTGTACTCATTGGGAAGATGCCTTCCTTCTTTCCCAAGTAGGGCTGCTGTGGATCCCATGCGACGAATCTTTGGGGATTGGGAACTTTGTGACTTATGGGGCAGTCTTTCTGTCTCTCTGGCTGAATGAGCAGTGACAACACTAAAACTGCAACCTTGGAGTAGCTAACAGTGATTTAGGGAGTACATTTGTGTGAGCTTTTCATAAATAAATCAACTAAATTGCTGCCACTAGCCAGTCAGGCAGGACTGCTCCCCTCATGGAACAAGTTTCTGGTGTTTAACTGGCCAAGTCACTGAGCTGTGGAAATCTTTCTGGCATTAGTATCCACTGCACAAGTTGGGGCTTCTTGCTTTCTCCTGTCCTGTGGAAGGCTTCTTCTAACCAACTAGAGGGGAGAACAAGCCCATTGTGTAGTCATGGTGGTTGAGGCAGCTTGAGGTGGCAGCCCGAAGGTCAAGCCTTCCTTATGACATGGCTGGTTTTCCTCATTTTTTTTTTAATGGGGGATTAAGGAGATTCAAGGCTTAAAAACTCACATGCCAATAAAACTATGGGGAGCTCCATTGACAAGAAAATCTCTTTTAAGTCTGGTCCATCTCAGAAAGCAAGTCAGTTTTGAAAGTATTAGAGTGGCCCCATTCATCCTCCTCTTCTTCCGCACTGAGATATTTCCTTTCCATTACCATACTTTCAAAGACCAGGATCTCTAGGTTTATAAGGTAACAACCCATTATGGTAAAATACTGACTTCTGTTTTTGGCTATTAGCAGATAGCTCAGATGATCACTTTCTAAGGGTGTTCTTTCCCCACAATTTGTTAGACACCAAGTATTTATGAAGTCATCAGGTGCAAGTGGAGTTGCCTCTGGAAGAATCCCTGCATTGCAGGAGTTCAAAGTTAACACAGAAGGAGGAATTTGTAGTGAGAGAATTGGGAAATGAGGCTGAGAAGTTGGGGTGATCTTGGTTTGTGGGAGGTGCTGGTGCTGCACTGCAGTGTTGGCCACGGACCACCAACGCCTCTGCTTGTGGTGTCTAAATCAAAGGCTGAGCCATTGACAAAGGACCTATGGGATGTGGCACAGTTTTTATTTACAAACACTACTGCAATGAATAATTACTTGCATCCTTTTTTTTTTTTTTGCAGAACCAGGGATTGAACTCAGGCCCTTGCACTTGCCAGGGAAATGCTTATCCACTGAGCCATCTCCCTGGCCCATTACTTGCATCCTAATCTAATTTAAATGTGAGAAGATTCCTGTAGAAACAATTCTTTACATAGAATCACTGCATCAAAGGTGTTCATTTGTGATGTTGGTGCATTTTGTAATTCCTTCTTGAGAGGTATTTGAAAGCTAACTGCCAACAGCAGTTTCTCAGAGAAGCTTCCCATCTTGCTCTGATTTTCACAAATACAAGTGCTCATCTAGCAAGTGTGAGCACATGTGTACACACACACACACACACACACACACACACAGTAACAAAGCAACCTTTAATTCTACTCCCTAACAACTTTTATCTTCAGTGGAGGCACAGATCACTAACCTCTATCTCTCCTTAAGGTGCAAAGGTATAAATTTGAATGGACAATTTTCCCTGGAAATCCAAAACTATTTTTCCCACAGTTCAGATATCTTTGTCAGAGGCGCCCAGCCTCAAGCATTGCATGAAGAATGTCTCCATTCAGCCTGCAGGCTGTTAGACTTAGAGGTAAGGAGAGACAACATACACAGCTACTTAGCAGGACTTTTAATTACTTATGATAGACAGAAAAACATTTTTAAAATATATTTTGATGCTTTCATTGTTTCAGAGGAAACAATTGCTGTAAGTCTTATTTGTCCTTAACTTTCAGTCTCAGAGTATATGAGCCTTTTTGGACAGTCTACCACAAGAATAATTCTTTGAGTATTTGTCGTTTTCATGGGATAATAAAAAGCAAATTGCATAAGGTGATTTGGACATGTTCTAAGGATTTTGAACTTAAAACTCTGTTTTGTATCTTTCACACCTACTGGTGAATAGAAGAAAAAGTCAAAAGTTGTGGGTTTTAGGTTCAAATGCCATGCATATGAAATAAATGACAGAGTATGCCTCACGCATCTTGGTCAGAACCTCCACCCACTTCTGACCATGCGGGAATTGTCAGCCACAGCACTCTGCTCAGTTTAAGTGTGAAGGCACTGGACACAAGTTATAAGGAGCAACCTTGCAGATTTGGTCAGAAATATCAGGGATGGGTTGCAGTTTTGTGATGAAAATTGAACTTGACAGCACTAGAGGTATATATACTACTGAGTTTTTAAATTTATTTATAGAACCTTAAAAATCAAGCAAGCCAGCAACTTGCAGTTACTCAGGGCATACTCTGCAAAGCACTCTCTCAAACAGTAGGGATAGCGAAGAAAACAAATTCGTCAGGGTCAGTGGTCTTTAAAAAATTAGAAAGGAGTTATAGAGATAAGACAAAAACACACAGCAGATGTAGTGTGCATCTGGAAGTTAGTGGCATGAGGGTGTAAGTATATGGAATTCAAGCCAAAGTAAAGCATCTGGAGCTGGATGATTTTAACAATTGTGGAAAAGTAAGAGCATCAGCTACAAGGGTGCCATCATGTTCCAAGGCAGCCCGATGGGAGCCAGGCTGTATTTTGCTCCCTAGCTCCTGTAACTGACAGCCCATCACTCATGCTTGCATTGCATACCTCCCGCGGGCTCTGCTTGAGTGCTTTGCTTTGCTTTCCTTCCTGAGAGGCCTTCAGGGTACCTGCTGACTCCTTTTTTCCCCCACACCTAAAACTTCACTGAGGATAGCGCTACCATCCATCCTTTCCAAAATTTAATAGGTTGTTGCTTTCTTTTACCAATCACAGGTACTCTAAGCTGTATCCCATATTTTTCCCTGCTGGTCCTCAAAATGTGAACACATGATTGCTATAAGCCAGAAATTCTATTCCTAGATACATACCTCAAGGAACTGAGAACACACACCTCCTACATCCCTGAATAGGAAACCGCATCACAGCACTTCTTACAATTGCTAGAAGATGAGAACTACTGAAATGTACATAAATAATAAATGATAAGCAAATTTCTGTATGTCCACACAATGGAATATTGTTTAAAGGAATATTACATAAGCGAATGAAGTATTGTTTCATGTATGCATGTTGCTTTGTGAGAGTTTCACAAACATTGTACTGAGAGAGGCCTGTTTCAGAAGGTTACCTATTGAATGATTCCATTTATATAAAATAACCAGAATAAACAAATCTAGAGAGTTAGGAAACAGACGGGTGATTGTCCAAGTTTGGTGAGATATGGATGGAAAGATGCTACTTAATGGATATGATGTGGTCTTTTTTTTGAAGTAAAATATTTTAGAACTAGATAGATATCATGGTTGTGAATATACTAAACATTGTGAATATACTAAAACACAACACAGAATTCCTCCAGAAAACATGTTATGAGCCAGCAATTTAAGTGCTCTTTCTCCCAATACACTTACCTTTTAGCAGAGTCATTCAAGAAAAAATCTTAACTCAGAGGGGTGAGTTTCAGGATGTAGTTTAAACAAATGACAACAATCTTTTACTCCAGTACATGGGGATTTGTAGTTTATAAAGTGTCTTATGTCCAATACCCTCTATAACCTTGACAACTTTTTGTCTTTACTGTTTTTTAAAAATCCCAACAGTCAAAGAAGATGAGAGTTCATACTTCCTACCACCTGAAAGATGTCACCCCATCTGTGTTTAATCCATTCACCCAGGTCCAAATCAGATCCCACACCTAAACCTCACCTGAAACAGTGGCATGCTATGGTTTCTCAGAGATCTGCAGCTGCTGTTTGGTGCTGATGCTACTAAACAGCTTTCTGGGAATGGCAGGTATGTAAAGATGAACAAGCCCAGCCTGCACAAGACAGAGAAGTTTATGAGAGAAAAGTCCTTGGTCCCTGGGAACTGGTCCTTTCTAGAGTTAGAGGGAACCCTGATTATGAGTTGAGGGATGCGATCCTAGCTTGGGCATATGGACACATATATTTAGATGCTGTATGTGAACAGGGTGGTTTGGTCTTTAAAGACTTTATGAATCAGCATAATTATAATCCAGAGGTGTAATGGATGGAAGAAGAAGAAGGGTAAACATTGATTAACAGAAATAAGTAGGTCTAAGGGAACGTGCAAAGTGGTTAGTGCAAAGTGGTTACTTGGTAGTTTCTTGAGGGTAATGACTCCAGTATAGCCACTGTATCCAGTGCTCCATATGGCACATGCAACAAAAGCTATTTGTTGACTTAGTACCTTTGTTCATTCATTTATCTGTTCCTTTTTGGGTGAAGATGATCCTCAGAATGCAAGGCTCTTGAAGCATTCCACAGTGTCTCTTATATTCCATTGCACCTTACAACAGTGCCTCATGTAATGAATGGCCCTCAAGAAACTGGTTGGACGAGTGACAGAATTGAGCCAAGAGTCTGCATGGGCTCTAGAGCCTGACTGCCCATGTGTAAATCCCAGCTCTGGTACAAGTTGCATCATCCTGTAAATAAGGGAATGAATCAACCCAACCTCACAGGTTAATGTTGGGTACATTTAATAAATTATGGCCACTATTTATCCAACAAATAATGACCAAACCTGAACAATGTTCAAAGAACAGCAAAAGGAACTGCCTTGGGCAATTTTAAGTCATCCATTCTTAACTTTTGGTCACATGAACCTGGTCAAGTGTTCATTTATTCATTTACCCAACAACTACTTACTGATCTAGCGTCAGGTCATGTTCTGGGAGTAACAGGAAGCCATTGGAGGGCTGTAGACAGAGGAGTCAGTGCTTAGACACATGTTACAAAGCCTCTGATTTGTTGCACTGTGCTTCAGGCCTGGCAAGGTGGAATGAAGAATGAGGCAGCATGTACTGGAGCCATCTTCATAGAGAGGAAGGAGCTTTGCTTGGGCTGGAGGCTGCAGAGCTGTCGGAGAATTTGGTGGGTGCTTGAGGCTGAACACACAGGGCTTGATGGTGGATTAGATGTGGGAGTGAGGGGAAGGGAGACAGAAGGTTGTACCCAAGTAAGGACCTGAGAGGAGCTGCTGCTTTCTGATGGTGCCAGAAGTGGCTTGGAAGTGAATTTTGGCATTTTGATTTAGAAAAACTGTAAGAATAGGTGAGACCACTTTAAGAGAGAGATAAAGAAGAACAGAGAGAGAAACAGACAGAAATAGAGACAGAGAAAAAGGAGAAGAGGAAGAAGAAGAAGAGGAAGAAGAGAAGGATGAAGAGGGGAAGAGGAAGAGAAGGCCTGGTGCTCCTCTGAGAGGCTTCTAGATTCTGAGGTCATTTTTAAGAGGACTCAGAAGGGGATAGCATTAGAAGGAAATAAAAATGTAGACTCAAGGAATTTAGGGGAGAAGGAGTGGCTAGAAGCAATGACTATAGGTATGAAGCCCCTGAGGAAGTGAGGGGCTCAGGTGCCCCTCATAGATGGTGTGTTCGAGATAAAGAGCATGTGGGTGTACCTGTGCAGGAGGCCAGGGCATGACAACATGGTGGAACAGTGGGTGTGACCTGCCAGCGGAGGAGACTTCCTGGCCACCCGCAGAGAGCAGCAGCATCTGAGACTGCTGAAGCCTGCACCCTGACCCAGTCTTCTAATGTAAGAACACACCAAACCTGCCACCTGATATAAAAGTTCTAGCACAAGATCAAGTACGACCACCAACCAACCAGGACTGACTATCAAAGAATATGAAAAGCTGACAAGAGCTGACTTTGCAGTATGGCTCTCCCATTCTTGCAGTGGTCCAGTCTGCTTGGAGAGGAATCTTTTCTTCCTTCTAAGCACCATTTTCTCTCTGAGCATGTGCCTCTTCTCTTTTTCTAATTTATGCCCTAAAGTAAGTGGTAATCTTTCCAATCTACCAGGTATCCTGACCAGTCCATTGATTGGAAAACATTGGCAGTCCCTAGCCCATCTGATAACATACCCTTTCCTAGAGCTTCTAAACCGGAGTGTAAGAATGACTCAAATATGAAGCTGAGGGATTCTGTACACTTTGGGGAAGAGGCACATGCAAAGCGTGCAGAGGCACAGTGTATGGTACGCACTAAGTACAGCATTATTTTCTTTAAATAAAAGTAGTCTTGCTAGGAGGGTGAGGAATCTCCTAGGATCAGAATATCACTCACTGTTGGAAGACCCTGAGGCCCAGAAGGGGAGATAGAGATATCTAGAGAGAGGAAGAGTACAGAATGTGAAGACTATGGGGTCAGGCTGACAAATGAAGAGGGAGAGGAAAAACAACAGAGGAACTGCAAGGCCAGCAGTGGCAGACAAGGAGTGGGCAGCTGTGTGGCAGTCACCCTGGGGCCCTTTCACTCTCTTCTATAGAAGGCCTTAGGACAGGTTTGCCCTTAACTAACAGTGGGAGAGCAGGGTAGCAGGAAACTGCTGTGCAGCACAGGTGCGGCCCAGCTGGGCTCCCTGCCCCTGTGAAAGGAAGTGCCACTGACGGGTCTGGCTATAATTAGCACCACCGTTAGCCTAGGAAGCTGACTGCCCTTGAGGTGGGTGAGCTTGGAGGTAGCAAGAGAAAGCAGGCGGAGCACAGGGCTGGCGGTAATGCCTGCAGGGGGTGGGGGTGGGGGTGGGGGTGGAGTGGGGGTTGGGCAGTGCCTGCAGCTGGTCACCGTAGTCACAGCCCTGCTGTAGTAGTGTCTGGAATTGCTTGACAATCCCTTATCTGTTTAGCAAAAATCCTTTGTGGCACACTTTCTCCAGTTCCAGAGGCAACTCTGGCATGGAACTGACACTGCCTTGGCAGACAGGGATGAGGGAGGCCAGCCTTGGCAGTGTCCCAGGGTGGCAGTCTGGCCTGGGCATGGTCCTAGAGCCTGGGCAGTGCCACCTCTGGCTTTCTGCTCATTTTCTATATGGGGATATGTTAATGGTTTAAAGATCTTTCCAGTGAAATACGAAAGGAACTATTCTTAGACATTCTTTTCTTCTAGTGTGCATGGGTATGTGTGTGTGAGAGAGCTTAGCGTCTAAGAGGGCGCAGGCATTAGTGTCAGCACTATACCATAGCAGTGTGCAAGGAACACTTCCCTGAAGCACCTACTGCCTCGTAGACAGCTGTACCTGGGAGCTGGGCATCTCTGCTCCACCTGGCATGCTCAGACTGCAGGACGCCCAGCCCTGACGGTGGGTGGAGGCAGCTCTCTCGAGGCAGCCTCTCCACCTGTCTCATCCTGAGAAATCACCTTCTTGTCTGGATCTCAAGTCAATTTCTTGGCAAACTTCTGTTTCCCATTAGGTGTTTTCTTTGCACAACCCAGAGAGAGCTGACTCCCTCCACGGAAGAGCCCATCCTTTGCATTTAAGAGACAAATGATGATTTTTCTGGCCTTTTTCTCCTTCCAGGCCAGTTAGTCCTATTTCTTAGATTCCTTATTAACTCATCACTTCTTTATTTGTATGTAGCTAGTCGAGAATCTTTTACAGTCCTAGGTGCTAGAATGTACCCATTAATAAAATATAGTGCTTGAAATTGGATAAACTCACATCTTATTTAGAGAAACACCACTACTAGGAAAAATAGAAATATATTCCAGATAATTGGAATGTGATGTGATAGGATCCACTAATAGAGATAAAACTTTTACTCCCTATTGAAGGCTCACTGTGGCATGGTGCTAACTGTGCTGTGCATGTTATCTCACTTAGAACTCAGGCCACCTTGTGACCTGAACACCATCAGCTTGTAGATAAAGTCAAGTGCCCTCCCTGCCTGCGTCACAAGGCTGTTTAAGGAGGTTAGCAAATCTACATTCCATGGCAGGTTTAGGACTTTAAAACATTGAGACAAGTGTGAAATCACAACAAGAGTGAGGATTTGAACTCGGGCCATCTGGCTGCAGAGCCCACCTGTTTGACCACTGTGCCCTCTTGCCTTCCTGGGGGCTGGAAACACCCAGGCAGCAGGATGAGGGAGGATACACAGCTGGGCCAGTGGCTCAGACTTGCCCCAAAGAAGTGTGAGGTTCTGCTGCCAGGAAGCTTGCTGCTCTTGGCTGACCATGCCTTGACTTAGCTGTGGATCTTGGCACAGGAACATTTCACCTTGCTGACCTGGTTTGTTGCTCTGGACACAGCTTTTTCTTTCTTTCTTTTTTTTTTTGGCGGAGCCAGGGATTGAACTCAGGCCCTTGTGGTTGCCAGGGAAGCACTTATTCCACTGAGCCATCTCCCCAGCTTTTTCTTCACACTGTGACAGGAGATAAACACAAAGACAAGGCCACCACAGGCACTTCTGACAAAGATCCATTCTTAGTGGAATTACTGTTTGGGGCCATCCTGAGAGCTAATTAAAATCTGTCACTCAGAAGGCAGTGACGCTCTCTCGGAGAAGCCTGGCAGAGTTTATCTCTGTTCTGGCTGCCTTATTCAAATGGCGAGGGAAAATGAAGGTGCCCTGGATGTGCTCATGGTGCAATCCCTTCACTCTGGCTCATGGTGGGGGTGGGGGTCCTCACACATCCTCCTTGGTAGAGCTCAGCACGTGAGCTTTGGCGGAGTGTGTGAGAGCTCAACAGGCTGCAGTCGACCCACAGAGACCAAAGTAGACTCCTCCATTCTCCTGTTCCAAGGCAGTTTCCTGACCACTGAGTTTCATATGAGTGTGTGTAACCACTTGGGATTCGACTATTGCCCATGTGGAGTGTGACATGCAGGAACAGCTAATGCAACCATCACGATTTCTAACATCAGCTGTGCCCATGAAGAGCACTGAGAGTTGCCAGAGAACAGAAGTGGAACTCAGCTTTTGCCTAGTGGGCTCTCCATGTAAATTACACAAAGCAAACACCTCAACTCTGGGATAGTTGTACTGGTGGTGATGATGTATTGGTCTTAAAAATTCTATTTTCTCTTCAGCATATGGGTTTTTCTTTATTTCTTCTGCTCTGGGCTCTGGTTGCATATCTTCCCTTGGCTGCTGTGGTTTTCTTCTCCAATCAATCCAGCACCATGCTGTTGTGGCTGGTTGTTGTCTCCATTTAAGGTCTTTCCTGGGGGTGCCCTGCATAGCAGCCCCTGTGAGGCCCCTGGGAAAGATGCTATATTGTCAGTAGTTTTGTCTCCTCAGAATTTGACTGTTAAAAGCCTGTGTTTGTTGGGTATCTTCTGAGATACAGAACCACTAGGAGAGATACATGTATATACACAGAAGGAGTTTAGTATGGGAGTTGGTTCTCATGATTATGAAGGTTGAGAAGTCTCAAAAGCAGGTAGTATTATTCAGTGTGAGTTCCAAGGCAGAGAACCAGGGACCTATTGTCTATGGCCTGGATGTCCCAGCTCAAAAGCAGAGAGTGAGGGAGGTCCTCCATCTGAAGTTGTCACATTTTCACTTCAAGGTCTCGGGCTCAGCAGCCCAGTGGCTCACCACTTGCACCCCAAGTTGCCCACTTCCTTTTGCCTGGCCCTGTGAATAGGCTAGTTTTACATGTGAAAAGTAGCTTGATGATCTCATTAAAAAAGAATCTTGAGTTGGGGAGAGTAGTGTAAAGTATCAGGGCCCAAATGTCTTTATAGGAACAAGTAGGAGGGTGAGAGGCAGAATATTTTTGAGGATGGAAGCAGGGGTCAGACTGATGCATACAGGGGCTGACAGCGAGAGAGATGAAGAGATCTCCAGAAGCTGGGAAGGGACAGGAAACAGATACTTCCTGTGTCTCAAGAGGGAATGGCCTGTGGCCATTTTGATTGCAGACTTAGGCCTTCCAGAACTTTAATGTGATAAATTTGTGTTATTCATGGTATTATGTCCCTGGAGCAAGAGGAAACTGATAGAAGTCCAGATGAAGGAAAAGCCTGGGGCGAGCCTTTAGATAACCAGCCTCCCAGGCTCAATATTGCCCTGCTCACATGTATGCATTAGCTTCTGGCTTCACTTATTCTTCTAGTTGGTGATCATTGTCCTTTTACCTAGTGAGGACTATTTTGAAATATGTGGGGGGGGGGCTCTGGTCTCACTCTGGGGCATTCATCCCTTGAGGCATTTTATAGATGGCCTTCTGTGGGCACCAGAAGATATGGTGATGGTTTTCCAAGTGGATTATAACACTGCTAAGGAGGACAAAGTCACAGTGGGAAGTTCTTACTCATCAGAAATATTTCCCATTATTCACCACAACCACTTCTTGCCTGGTACTTTGAATTGAAAGGTTGAAGGACAGGGGGATGGAGGGGGGGAGGGAAGGAGAGAGGGAGAGGCAGAGAGAGAGAGAGAAAGAGAGAGAGAGAAGAAGAGGGAGAAAGAGACAGACAGAGAGACACATACAGAGACAGAGACAGACAGGGAGACAGAAACAGTACAGACAGAGACAGAGAGGCAGACAGAGACAGAGACAGAAAGACAGAGAAGCACAGAAATAGAGACACAGATAGAAACAGAGACAGAGAGAAACACAAAGACAAAGATAAAGACAGAAACACAGAGACAGAGACAGAGAAACACAGAGACAAAGACATAGAGCCAGAGCCAGAGAAAAACACAGAAACAGAGACACAGAGATGGAGAGAAATACACACAGAGAAACACAGAGACAAAGAGAGAAACACACACACACACACACACACACACACACACAATGGAAATGGAAGAAGTACTTTGGTGACTTCTTTCTGAGGAAGAGAAGGACAAGAGCCCTGGGGAAAGAGTCACTGTGCAGTACGAGCTACTGAGGCACGGATTCAGAGATTAGTTATACATGAGCCCAGAGTTTGCAAAAACAGAATTCAGGAGGAAAAGGTAGATAAGCAGAAGGGCACAGACTGCAAAAGTGCAGTGATTCAGGGAGCTGCCTGGAGAATTCTGGTGATAAGAATACACCCATCTCCAAATGTTAAGATAAATACCAAAGAATGACTGTGAGAAAAGTGACACGAGCAAGACTTATATACCAACACATGTGCTTTATGTTTCTTATGTGGTCAGTGAAGTTCCCTCAGGGTTTATCTTGTAATTAATCCTGTACATTATTCTGAAGATCCTTTGTCTGTGTCATCCATGTGGATGAGTCATGGCCAATGCTTGACCAGTTTGCTCTCTGTGAGAGCCTAAGAGAAAGTTTTCTCTCCATGTGACTCTCCCCAGGCACACTATAGATCATCAGTCTCTTTCCTCTGTGGCTCCATAATCTCCTTGTTTAGAAAATTTGGAGCTCAACTGAGATTCATGATGTTGCAGTACAGGTTCTCCTATGTCCTGGGTCTTCGCTGACCTTGAAAGGCTAGAGCCAAAATGTTGGCTGGCCTTGTGGCTCTTCTATTTCTCCAACTCTGATTTTTGAACTTAGGTTGCTAACTGTCCAGAAGAAAAGCTGATTAGTCTTGCTCTATCTAGGTCTTAACTATCCAGCAGAAAAGTATAAAAATGAAGTGTACATTGCAGGGCCATAATATTAAGCTGAGCTGTAAATGGCTATGATCGACAACTTCTTTGAATAGCTCACTATTGTTGTCAAATGCTGGACTGTATTGGATTGTGTTGTCGAGTTCAAGTACCTAAGTTAGTTGAAAGACAATGGAGTGCCCACCTTTGACAGGTGTAGACAAAGGAAGGGGTATAGAAAGAAAAAATCATGATGTGTGTCTATAGACAGTATAGTTGGGATAGATAATGCTGTGCTTCTACATAAGATTTGCACTGATGGTGGTTGGACAGGATATTATATTGGCTTCTAGTACTATGGTCATCCACTAGGAAAATAATTATTGAATTTTTGATATAATTCAGGTATAAAAAATAAGATAAGTAACAGCTACACTTAATTTACTGATAAGAGACATCTGCTATAATAATGTCTGTAAGTATAATATCATGTATGTACCTTGTACAATACCAAAACAGCATGAAAACAGTTTGTGATGTATTAATTTATCAAATTTGTCATGTTGTGGTGTCTTAAAACTGTCTGATGGATATTTGTACCTCAATAAAATAAAAAATTAATTAAAAAAAAGAAAAGTGACATGAAAGGTAGTGAGGTAAATAAGCTGGAGCTTGTGATAGAATTTTTACTTTTTTTTAAATTTTCCTTTTTAAGCAGAGCATCTGAGGTATTTGTGAACCCTGAAGTAGAATCAGGAATGGTCAAGTGATGTAATAGCCAACTTTGTGTTATTATGGAGAATAATAGATTATAAAGGGACCATGATTATAAAAGAAATGAGATCCAAGTAAAGAGGGAAAGCAGTAAGGAGATCCTTGGTGGTTTTTATATATGTTCATACCTCCAGGGCCAGATGGAGGCAAGGTATTTGTGGTCCCCAAGTGTGTCCGTGGGCCAGACGCTTCAGGATTATCTGGGAAATTCTTAGATTTGATAGCTTTGGGGTTTGTCCTGTGGTATTGAATCAGCTACTCTGGCCTCAAGGCTTAGTACTCTTATATCTTAACTATCCCCCAGGAGATTCTGCTATCAGCTCCAGAGCAGAAATGCACAATCTGGGCTTTTAGGGTCAGTGAGCCCTCTGTAATTGGACACAAATGTTTCTAACAGTGGGCACTCTTTGAGGGGAAGCATGGGGAAATATAGTTCCTGGCTTTCATCAGATTCTCAAGAAGATTGGAGACTCCGAAAGTTTTAGTCATTCTTCTGTGTGTCGCAAGTTGTGAGTGCCATTATGAAACTGCTGCTGGTGCTGAGAGAAATCACAGAGGGTCATGGTCTATAAAGGGAGTCAGCCCAGCTTTTGAAAACTGAAATTAAATTGACTTTGCAAACTATGATTTGGTTAGCCTGGCGCTGAGCTGTGGCAAAAGTCTAGAATGCTTCATTAAGTGGCTGGGGTGTGGCCATTTCACAAGGAAAGCAGGGAGTACAAAGAGGTGGGAGTAGTTTCCTGATGCCCAAATATAATGGGGACTTTGTGTTGCTTGATTGCTGCTGTTAAATGACACCCCATTTTTTACATACAGAAGGAAGAAAGCAAAGATGGTTCATGATCTCACTGCAAGATAATTGACATGCCCTCCCCAATCATCAAGGCTTGCCGAAAGTTTTTTTTGTTTGTTTTCTTCCAAAAGAGAAAATTTATACACAGAAAGATTGTCCCCTTTCCGTTTTGCCTTGTAGCGTACATTTAACTGTGTATCGTAGAGATCTTTCCATGTTAACAGCCATAGTGCTTTTCCATTATTTTCAATGGCTGCCTAGAATTCCTGTCCATATCTTACTAACTGCAGATATTATTTATGTGTTTTGCTATTATTCACAATGATGCAATACACAATTTCACACACACATATCTTACCTCTATTCCAAGTACACCCATAAGATAAATTCCTATAAGGAGCCTCATGTACATGCATTTTAGGGTTGCTCAAGGGATCCCCAGGTTGGTGGTGTCATATCCAGCTCCAGCAGGACTTGGGTAAGCCTGTTCCTCTAAGTCATGCCACGAAAGGCTGTGCCATTTGTAAAAAATGGGCAGTGTTAGAGGTGGAAATCATATTCTTATCTCTAATTTGTGTTCATTAATAAAGGCAAGAGAAGTTTTGAGAACTTTCACAATCATATTTTTTGAAAACTTCTCTATATCTTTTATCATTTTTTGTATTGCTTTACTTTTTATTATTGATTTGAATGATGGCTCTAAATTAAATTGCCTGTTGTTTGCCATGTTTCAAATAGTTTTCCAGTCTGTGACTTGTCCTCTAAACCTTAACATTTTTTGTTGTGTCACATTGATTTTTTTCAAAAATGTAGTCAAATTTATTGCCCTTTTCTTTTGTGGCTTCTAAAACAAACGGGGTTCCTAGATTGGTAGATTAGGGAAATGGACAAAAAATCTCATGAGGGCTTAAATTATGTGCTTTGAAGAATTTGCTAAAACATCCTTATAGATAAAATGGAGACAGAGTTGGATGATGACACGCAGCAAGCCCCTTTACAGTTTACTCAGTGAGTGTTCAGGAGAGGCTCTGATTGATGGATTTTTGTTAGCCTGGACCACCTTGAGTTTGATGAAGAAGTTCTGCTTCTCTTATTTACAGAAAACAGAAAGGTCAAGGCAGGATGTGTAATACCCCAGGTAGTAGAGTCAAGATTCAAAATCTAAACATGCCATAGCATTGAATTTGAAGCTAATAAATCAAATTTAAAAGAGATATATAACAGATGTGTATTTTTTAAAAAGTTCAAATAGATAAGGACAGAGAGGAAAAACTGGGATGCCAGGTACTGATGTAAATAATAAATACAACACATTTTGAGTTAATGGTGTGCAAGAAATACAAAAAAGTCAGCATGGTCTTAGGTTATTTCTGGGCTACTCAATAATATTTAAAGACAATTTTAGTTTGAAACGATTAGAGGCTAATTGGGATCTGCAAAGAGTGCATAGAAGTGCTTGTATATTTTCATCTCAAGTTCCCAATGGGAACATCCTACATAGCTACAGTGCAATATTAAAGCCAGAAAATTGACATTTGTCTTCTATAGTCTAATTAATTCATGATTCATTAGTCTTTACACTCATTTGTATATGTGTGTACAGTTCCATGAAATTTTATTGCAGATATATTTATATTCATATATTCTGAGTAGTTTTCAACTGGAAGTAAACAAGAATAGGCATACATGTCTTTTTACTTTTATTAGCACATATTTTCAGTACATAATGATCACTTTCATGATGGAGAATTGGTACCTGTACATGATACATATCAATTTATTTTCCCTTCATCTCCCTTTTTTACAGGTCCTTGTAAAGATAATTGAAATACATGAAGATTAACAGCCAGACTAATAGGCTAAAAAACATAAAACACATAAGACAATTACATTAAGGGTATACTTTAAGATTCACTGTCCATGTTGGATTATAATAACTTTTTTTTCTCTTTTTTAAATCCTGTTATGTGTCTCTTATGTCACACTTGGTTTAAATATTGCATTTCTCATATTAGAAACCATGTGAATTTTAAGCTTGTGTGACTTTATGTAACTTTACGGTCTCAAGGTGTTATGATGACTCGAGTTTATCCTTCTTTGTGGTAGAGTAGTACTCTGTTGTGTCTTAGTATATTGTCTTTTTTTCTAGGTTGTTTTTTTTTTTTTTTTTTTGGTGGAAGTGGGGATTGAACTTTCCAGGCCCTTGTGCTTGCCAGGCAAGTGCGAGCCATCTCCCCAGTCCCTAAGTACATTTTCTTTATCCATTCATCTATTGGCTGCTTTCAAGAGTCAGCCATTATGAATTGTGCTGCTGTACACATAGGTTTGCTATAAACATTCGGCTGATATAAATATATACTACTTGGGGGATGGTATGTAAAAGAGAACAGCTGGGACAAATGCAATTTTTAGTTATAGCTTTTATCTCCATATACTAGTTTATATTTCTTGTAACACGTGGACTTCAATTCTTACAGGAAGATGTGCAGAAGAGGTGCGACTGGATCAAATGGAATTTCTATTTTAGTCTTTGAGGGATATCAGGATAGATTTCCCTATGGTTTTGCCATTTTATACTCCCTCCAACAATGAGAAATTATTCATTTTTTTCTCCACAGCCCCTCTAGTATTTTTTATTTGATTTCTTGATGACAGTCAATCTGGGGTAAGATGGAATCTCAGTGTTGTTTTAATTAGAGCTTCTCTAATGGCCAATGAGTGTTAATAGTTTTCATGTATTTACTGAGTGTACTTTTTCATCTAGAAGTGTCTATTCTTTTTAGATGCCCATTTTTGGAATGAGTCTTCTTTTGAGATCTAACATATTTTTCTTTGGTTCTTTATTTTAGATATTAGTCTTTTGTCTCAGGAGTAGCTGACAAAGATTTTTTCCCTTCTGTAGGTTGTCTCTACACTCTGTGGGTGGTTTCCTCTGCTGTGGAGGTTTGTTAAATTTAAGACTCTGACTAACTACTACAAAGACAACAACATACAAGGTATTAATTATTGTAACTGTCCTACTAACCTGTGTTGAAACTGTCTTATTGCTATTTCTTTCTCATTAAAATTAATAATAAATAAGTAAACTTATATGTAGAAAAAGTCATCTATAAATTTTCTTGTGACAGGGTCTCCTTATGCAATGCAGACTGACCTTGAGCTCATTACATAACCCAGGCTGGCCTCAAGCTTGCTGGAATCCTCCTGCCTCTACTTCCTGAGTTCTGGGACTGTGGATATGCGTTGCCACACCTGGGTTCATTAATGAATTTGGATTCAGAAAATCTAAGTTTGGAATTTTGTATAAGTGAGACATCCCAGATGCAAGTGTGGACAGGAGGTGTCCTTGTACAAAGAATTCATGTTATGTCTTGGTCATGTTCTATGTGTTTTATCTCATTTATTTTTTAGTGCTATCCTTTAGATATATGTTGACAAAATATAGAACTTAAAATAAATGGGACTATGGCAATAACTTTGAAAAGCTTTTTTTTTTTTTCTTTTTGTACCAGGGATTGAACTTGGGACCTTGTGCTTAGTGGTCAGGTACTTGTTCCTCTGAGTTATATCTTCAATGAAAAGTTCTTATTTTTTGATTTTTATTTATTTATTGTATTTTAGGGAAGGGTCTATTGTATTTTAGGGAAGGATGTTCAGGGTCTCACTACTTCATCGGACTTGTAGTGATCCTCCTGTTTACAGCCTCACAAGAGCTAGGATTACAGGAAAGTACTTATTCCACTGAGCCATCTCCCTGGTTTTAAGAGCTAGGATTACAGACAGGCACCACCATGCCCAGTCTCAGTTGCTGTCTCAGTGTGCCCCTGGGGCAGGGCCAGCAGGACAGGCCCAGGAATCAAACCCCTGGCCCCTGCTGTTTTTTTAGTTTTGCTTCAGGGTCTCATTACACAGTTTGGACTCACAGTGATCCTCTTGTCTCTTAGCCTCCCGAGTGCTGGGATTATAAGCATGTGCCACCATGCCTAACATGGTGCACCCAGAGTTCTAAGGCCAGTGTAGTGCTGGGGATCAAACTCAGGACCTCGTGCTTGCCAGGCAGGCATTTATACTGCTGAGCTATCTCTCTATCCCTTGAAAAGTCTTTTGAAGGGTTGTTATACTACAAAGGGGTTAGGCTTATACCATGTCATTACAGTGGCCATTAAGAGAGCTTTGAGGCAATTACAAGACTTTGGTCTAAAGAAGCCATCTAGCAGGAGTACTGTTAAACAGTGGAATTTGGCTGCTAAGAAAGCAGCATTCACATTACAGGAGGAGGCAGAGATGATCCTTAAATTGATTAAAGTAAGTTAGAAAAATGCTAAGTTTTTCCAAACTCAAAGACCAGTATTCTACACTGATGAAGATAATAAAGGAACTGGCACAATGCAGGGTATGGCTTTCATGTTTCACTAACTGTGGAAGGAAGAAGAGAGTGGGGAACAGGGAGGAGGGGGGGGAGAGAGAGAGAGAGAGAGAAGAGAGGGAGGCATGGAGGGAGGGAGAGATTATAGAAGTGGGGCAGGATCTGGTCTTCGTGATACATGTGTAGTATAGAAATAACCAAAACCAGTTAGATGTTTTCATTTTGGAAAGTTTCTCATCAAATGTGTAAAAGAACAGTAATTGTATTGTGCCATGGTACCTGTTAATAATGAAGATAAAGAGAGGTTTGGGAGGTATTTTTGTAACTCTTTATAATTCACTTTTTTCTTTGCCATTCTCTCTCATTCTCCTAAGTCAAACATGCATGTTTTACCTTACAGAATGCTGTAGTTGGTGAAATGCTGACACTGTTTGTCTGTGAATCTAACTTGCGCAGAGTTAGGTTGGTTTCCAATGAGTTTATCAGACATGTTTGTGATGCTATTTGCATGTGTGACGTGTGTTTGTTGACAGTTGGGGTGCAAGGCAACTGGAGTTATTGGGGGATAGTTGCTGTCATTTTTGAGGCCTGGTTTAATTAGAGTCTTTGAAGGAGTGGAAACCTCTTCTGTGAGTCTTTGGGGGACACATCTGCACTAAAAGCATCTTGAGGGAAAGAAAAGTCAGGTGTATCAGTTTGGATTTCATCCAACTGAATATAATAGAACCCAAAATACAGAGAGTTAAGCAAATGGAAGTACATCTATTTTTCATGTAACAAGAGTCTAGGAGATACTATATACTTTAGTTTAGTGGTTCAGCGGTATAAAGATTTGTGTCTGATCAGTATTTTCAGCTCTTTCCGCATGGCTGCAAAACAGTTGCTGCAGCTCCAGTCACCAAGTGAGGGAAAAGAGAGGGAAGGAGAAAGAGGGAAGGTTAATCTTAACTTTTTGTTAGAAAATGTAAATATATTCCTAGAGCATACAAATGCATTCACTACAAAATTTCCACTCATATCTCATTGGCCATAATTACTGTTTCTACCAACAGTTAAAACAATTGGTACAAAATGTGACTGACGTATTTGTAAAATACTTTAATAATACATTAAAGGAACTAACACAAGGAAACAGAGTTTTGTAACTTTCAGCTAGTTTAAGGGCCTTAATCCGTGAAGACAGATTATGGATGTCACAGATTTAACTCATTTTTATTTATACAGTCTCTTTACGATACTCAACTATATCTAGGATTAAGATAAAAGACAGGAAAATAAGGATTTTGATAACTCCTCTGACTCAAAGTCAGTTGCAGTAGTATAGGACATAAAAGCAGTTATGAAACCTCCCTTTGTGCTTTGGGTCCAGCTATTCTTTGGAAAAAAAAGTTAGTGTGTGGGCAATTTCTTCATAGTCTTCCTTTTAAACACATCATAAGCATGGTGAGGTAGTGTTCTGGGCTGCTACTTTCTGGAGCCTAACTGGGTTTCAGAAGATTCTCGGTCCGCATTTGAAAGTTGTGTTCTGGTAATTGAGATCAGAACTTGACTCCTGTGAACACAATGCTCCTAAATTAAATTAGAGATTTCATGGAAAAGAACAATGGAATCCAAAATTTTGTTATTATGCTATTGACTTAATATGGATGAACACACAGATCTTTCAAGTGGTAATGCAAAACAGGCACACATTCCTAGGTTCCACATGCTGGTTGTAGGAAAATGTTCTCAGTCACATAACTCTGATATCTTGGGGTGAGGGTTGAACTTTCCCAGTTTTACAAATGCCAAGAGTGCGAGTCAGGAGAGTTCAGGTGCTTGCCTGATGGTTCTCTGATGGAGCTGGAATTCAAAGTGTATCTTCTCTGATCTGACATGTGTGGGCTTCCTTCTTTCTTAGGAGGGTGGTGTAAATGCCACAAAACAAGTAAAATAAGTTACAGAAGTGAAGTTCCTGTTGGAAAAATCATTCTGCAGGCAGGATCTTACCATACTTTAGTGTTGGTGCCCTTGCTTGTGATTTAGTGAGTTTGTGTCACATGATCCTTTAGAGGGGAATCCATGAAATCCATCTAGGTGGCAGCTGAAGGTCTTCTCTGTGGGTCCAAGTGGTGTCTATTACTGTTCTTCAGCTCAAAGGCAACAATGGCCTCAGATCTTTGTTCCATATCTGTCATGGTTCTTGGGCTGGCATCCTTATGGTTGCTTGTACTTGGGCCACCACTACATGGACCTCATACAGAGGACACAGCCGCATTCCCTTTAGCTTCGCAATCCCTGACAAGTGACTGGACATGTTCACAAGGGCATTTCTTAAGGGGTTCATTACCAGAAAATTAAAAGCTATAAATAAGAAGTGTGCTCTGAGCATTGGTATTTTTGGCCCCAGATGAGCTTGGTTGTCACAGCTCATTTTTCTTCATTCTCATCCTGCTTAAGGGATGCTTCTCTGATGCCTACCCTTGCAAATGTCCCCTCTCTCTTCCCTGTGAGGTTCTTGTCCCTCCAGTGCTCAGGGACCCAGTATCAGACACATGTGTGAGCATCCGCTTTACAGTGAAAGGCTGCCTTTATTCATTTTATTTTATTTTACAGAGACTAGAAAAATAATAGAGAAGACATTAGAAATGATACACAATTTTATAAAAAGCCAAGAAAATAGGTATTCAACAGTGGTTGTTATATTGCACATTGTGATCTTCAGTGTAGTTGCTCAGAGTTCTAGATATGAGTATGTAAAATTGGTTAAAATAAAAAAAATTATGCATAAACTGTTATCTTTAAAGAACTGATAGAAATTAGAACTATCACCTTAGCTCTCTTGCATGTGTATTCTTTCCCCCTTTTCTTTCATTCTGCTTTCTTTTCTCCTTTCCCTTATCCCAACTGTTCATTCCTTTTGAGCAGTTTCTTTCCCTTTTACTATATCTATTGTACCTTTCAGGTTTAATTTACTCTTTCACATTCTTACACTAGGGAGACAATACAATGCTTACACATGCAGATCTGGTTGTTTCACTTAGAGCCTCTGCTTGTAGTTACCTATAAAAGCCTCAATTTATCTTCTTTATGTATGGCAGAGGATACCATGTTCATTCCTTTAAATACTGTACATTTGCATGGACACTTACAGTACTGCTAAGAATATAAAATATACAGAAAGTTTTATTTACAATTGTTGTGATCTCCAACTCTGTAGGGTTGGGCTGGGCACTTAAAAACAAACCTTTATAGATTAGATAAGCATAGGCAAGTCTATAGAGCCATGTATATGTGTGCATGCAGTTTACACATATGCAGTCACACACCTGTGTATTTTGGATAATTGCTGAGAGCATTAGAGTAATGGAGTGGGTTTGCTGTTATCCATTTGGTTTCAAGACTCCCACCCCCATTAAGCCCTTCAGGCATATCTATCATGAGCCATGAAAGTAAATAGATTCTTGGAAACGCTAATTTTTCTTTGTAAAGTTATACCAAACAAAAATTTTAAAAGAAAATAAAATATATTTGGTGTAATTTTAACATACTTGAATGTCATAGTTTATAGTTTGCAAAGCCTTTTCACTTATCTCAGTTCATCTTCACAGTAACCCTTCAGAATAAATAAGTGGCTTTATTTATTCTGCTTATTTTGCAAATGAAGAAACAGCCTGTGAGAGATGGTATGATTTCTTTAAGGTCACACACTTTGAGTGGTGGATTTTACAAAGTTTTGCTTAATTATGAGAACAGGGAAACACAACCAAGAGGCAGAACACCCATCCAAGAGATTCATTACTAGTGCCTGAATGTATATATTTTTTAAAAGAGGAAATGAAAACTTCTGCTCTTCAGGTTCCAAGTTCAGTGGAACCCAATCATCATTCCTCAGTGGACAAACTTTTTAATTAATCTATGGCGTACCAATCTTGGGAACATCATGGCATCTGTACAGCTATAATCACAATGACCAGGAAGCAGGATGGAACAGCATTCATGGAAAAATTTAAGTCACAGTACAAAACAAAGTTTTGTATAGTATGTTAATAGATATTTAATATGAGTGTATATCAAAGTATGGAAACAAGAAAGGAACATGGAAAATAAAAGTGCTGTATTATGGGAATCACAGTTACATTTTCATGTATTTCCTTAATATAGATTTCATTTGACTGTTTTTTGTTGCTAGTAACTGAACAGTACAAACTGGGTAAGTGATAAAGAAAATGGGCTTATTTGTCTCACTGTCCTCATGTTAGATCAAAGGCTGCACCAGGTGATGACCTGCTCCCTGGCAGACTCCCACAGCAGTACAGGAGAGTGAAGGAGAGACTTAGCTGCCTCAGATTTTGTTCAAGATACACCCTAGAGATGACCCATTAACCCATCAATCCTTTAATTCTGTGAATGGATTAATCCATTTATGAATGCAGAGACCTAATTACCCCTCAAAGGTCTTGATGGTCCCACTTCTCAGTATCTCATAAGGGAGATTAAATTTCAACGTAAGTTCCAGAAGGGGTAAGTCATATTGCAACCATGGCAGATAGAATTAACAATAAAATTTAAAGCTGAAATACACAAATGGACACTTATTGAGAGCAAGTACCCTGTTTATTTAATTATAACCCTATGGCTCAGATATTGCTATACTTTCACAGAAGAGAACATCATACCTTAGGATGGTTTAAAAAAACCTCTTCAGGTAGAAATCCAGTCAGAGAGGACTCGAGATTTTGCTCTCATTCTTCTATGCTAGAAACTAACAATTCTTTAATGTGTCCTTAAAAGGGATTATAGATTATGGAATAGTTCAACCCATTTTACTTGTGACTATGTGTACAAAGACTCTTCCTGATCATTGAAAAATTCTTGTTGATTGATATACCTTAGCCATTTTCAAGGTGTTAAATACTTAGAACTCTGTGTAAAGTCCACCATATAAATTGAAATGCGTTGAAGAAATAGAGATTTACAAAAGACTCTAGACCAGTAGAGACTGCTCTGCAGGTGATGAGTGTGTCAAAGGCCAATACTCACTCAGGTTTAATGAAAGTGCTGGCTAGAATTTTAGTCCAGGTTGTGGAGGCCTTTGACAACTTCTGAGCTATAAAACATTTTATTGCTCTTGGCCTAGACTGGTGGAATGAATGGTTCAGTTTTCTAGGTTGCTTAGCCATCCTGTCTGGATATATGGGAGCAGCCTAAGTGTTTTGGTTTTAATGGGGCTGAGATTGTCTCCAGTGGTGTGGGAGTCCTTCAGAGATCTGGGTGCTGACCTTCTGTGGATACCTCCTTTTTCTGCAACAAGTTTTCAAGGCAGTTGGTCTTTGGGGACAGATCTGTCTTGAAAAGAGAGATGTGCAGAAGGCTTGAGAGGATGGGACCCAGAAATGTTCTTTCATGTGGCCTACATGAAAGAACTATATCAGGGACCTTGCCCTCACAGCTTGGGGGCTTACATCTATAGGTTCTGGATCCATTACTTGTTACCTTTCAAAGCATGTATACTTTCTAGTGCTTGTTATTCTTTTGATTAATGTCCTTTTCTTTGGTTGGGTTTGCCTTTGTCCACAGTGAAGCAAAATAGAATCATCCCATCCTGCCTTTCCATTTTCCACTTTTGCTTTCTGCTCTCAAAGTAAATTTTAAAATGTGTTCTTCTAGAACTTTTATTATTTGGCATGAAAATTTTCCAGTCCTAATTCTCCTGAGAACTATGTATAGCATTCCTTCTCCTCAAAGCCCTCCATGAATAACTAATTAATTCTCTCAACACTTCTTGTCCTGTGGAGACAATTACTAGTTGAATAACAATAGGAGGTGAATGAAAATGACTCTTACTCTTTTCATAATTTCCTTTAAGTCTTAAGGAACATTTCTTTGCTACCAGCTAAAATACAGAACAAGAAAAGAGATAAGAGAGGGGAGATTTTCTGAGAGAGAATACACCTGTCTCTAATGAAGTTCACCATCAAAGGCTTTCTGGTAGGCTTTTAGGGGATAAACTCCATGGCCCAACTCAATTTGATGACTTTTGAGCTTATGTTTCCTTCCAATTTAGAACCACAAAATGTTCAAACTATAGAGATAATAAAGTCTACCTCTTGACTTCAAAGATGTGAAAACTAAGGCAGAAAAAGGTTGGAATGTCTCAAGTTCACTTGATATTACTTCGGTTAGATGACCCCTGTCTGCTTACCTGAAGGTCTTACAAAAATGAGTTGGTTATATTGTTGACTGTTGCCTGGGTTTACATATTGGGCAATGGATATTAAGAGATTCATCCTCAGGGTCTGCAAATGAATGAGGTGAAGATACTTGTTGTTGCCATGCGAACTGGTAAACCGAAGAAAGATGGATGAACACTGATGTGCACAAACACTCCTTTAGCGCATTCAGGGAAGATGGGATATATAATATGCCATTTATCTTCAGAGTCAACAGATATTTGATTTAAACAAACACTGTATATAATTACAGCAAATTCTGTAATTATAAGCTTTATTGTAACTCCCATTACTAAGCTATTTTCATCTCTCTCCTAGCTGTCTGAAGAACTATAAATTGGATGAAAATTTTCATGACTAGATTCTGCCAGGTGGAGAACGAATGGCTTCTGGGAGCTCAGTGAAGGAAAGAACATCTCATTAGCTGTCTCTGAGTTATTGTTGAATGGGAAGAACTGTAAGGGTATTTTTTTTCCATTTGCAAGAGCTGAAAGATTTTTTCCCTCTGTGTTGTGAAAGTGTGGAAAAGGAATCGGGAAAACCTCATTTTCAAAGCTATACAGTATCACTGAGAAGAACTGAGGGGCAAAGTGCTTACTGAGTCACTTGTAAGCATGCTGTGGAGGCGGCTGCTCGTGGTTGGAGCATCACCTGATTTTCTCATGTTTGCATTTTGCATGCTTTTTCTGCTCTGTCTTGATATTGCGCCCTAGGAATACTGAGTTCCTGGAGTTAGGAAGGGATTTTGAAGCTTTGAGGAGAGACAAGATTGGCACGCATCTTGGTAAGTGTCATTTCTGTTGTATTAGGACCTGGCAGAGGTCCTAAGGGAATCAAGTCGGTTTTGTAGACATTGATATAATGCGACATGCCATCAGGTACCTGAGAAACAAATGTGAGGACACATAGCTTTGGAGAACGATTCAATATACTTAAAAAAATCTTTCCTCATCCCTGTTTTGAACCTTAACTTTTATTATTCAATTGTTGATAGATTTTACACTTTCATGTCTTTTTTTGAATGTTGTAGTTTTGACATTGCGCTTCCCCTTATTTTTTCCTGGATTCTGATCTTAATCATTTTTCAAGTGCGATGATCTCAGTTTCTTATATTCTTCTACTCCTCTCCATATCCCAGTTATCTTAAGCTATATATGAAATCTTCATCTTTATAATTCAGAATGTATTCATTTTCCGTACTACTAGACTGACATACTTGCTTCTGTTTTATATGGTTTATCATTTTTATCCTATGCATTGTGTGCCCCTTTACCTACCTAGCATGCAAATACCTCAGGAATTAGACTACCTTTTTATGTACTATTTCATTTTGCTATCTAGCTTATTCGAAGAAATACTATGTGCTTAATTAATAAGTGTTGACTTGTTATATAGTATGTGCGAGAATGTTTCATTTTCCTCTTGTTATAAACTTTTAAGGCAAACTTAAAAACTCACTTACTTGTGCCTTACATTCATTTGATGCTAAATAAATATCTGTTAAATGGGTGATACAGGATCATAGAGTTTTCGAGAGGCTGACTTTAGTTTTTCCCAGCATCTCTAGGTCTTCACTACCTTTGTAGACATTGGTAACTCTTCTTTTTACTTTTTTTGTTTTAAATCGTTTATTTGTTATTTATTTATTTGGTACACGGTCTCACTATGCAGGTCAGACCCATGGTGACGTTCCTGTGTAAACCTCTCCAGCACTGAGATTGCAGGTGTGTGCTCTTGTGCCTAGTTTCAGTAGCAAACACAGCACATTTGGGTTTCTTTTAGGCTGGCATGGCATGTAGCACTGAGTTTCAAAAGGCACTGGGGTCCTTGTGGCAAGAAGGCCACCAAGCTATCTTCCTAGCCCAATAACTCCTCTTCTCATGGAACTCATTTGAAAATACTCTTCATTATTATAGGTGTATGAGATTATCTTTGGATATTCTTGCTTTTGTCTTAATTCTCATGCTTTTAAAGACATGGGATGCAGTTTCCATATAGCTCTGAGCCAAGAAAGGTTGATATGAGACTTAGTTGTAGTATTTCTTGATGAACCATAACATCCATCAGTTACTAGTGTAGCTGGAGATTGCTATAAAGGATTAGCAATGGGAACTTCTTGTGATATCTAGTATATTACTATGGCATTTATATCTTTCAGTTATACTTTTCTGCTGGGTGTTTAAGACAAGTTAAATCGAGACCTGTGTTAATTAAAGTTAACTTATTGTCTATCAAGGTCAGTGAAGTCTGCTTAGGCATTACTTTTGGAACCATGTGTAAAGCCTCTCAGCTCCTCTGTCAGTGTCAGCCATCAGGATGTGTCACAGCTTTGTTTGGCCACATTGCTTTTTGTGAAAGCATGAAGACTTTCACTTTTTGTGACCTTCCTTTGGCATACTGTACATTTATTAATTCCTATCCTTTTGAGTCTAACAGTCTCCCTGCTCAGGCAGCTGGGTGACTCACCAAAATTATAGACTTTCATGGAAACAGTTCCCTCATGCTCTGGGTCCTTGTTGACCTTGGAGGGACAGGGCCAAAATATTGGCTGCCCTCTTAGGACAGTTACCTTTCTAATTCCATTCTCTAAACTTTAGTTGTTGAACACCCAGAAAAGAAGATTAGTGGCATTAATATCATGGTAGGAACAGTGAGCTTAAGTATTATAATTTTACCTGAATATCATGCCCTTGAAATATAAAATATATTTTTGTAATCTAATTCAGGACCTTTTGATTTCTGGGCAGGTGCTATGTCACTAAGCTTTATCCCTGGCATGAAATATAAAGTATAGCCAGAGGACTCTAACTTTTTGTCAACCATGGTTATTTTAATAGTTAAATCTCTGTAGAATGTTAACAGTCAACTCTTATACAGTCTACAAAGAAAACTTGAAATCAAAAGCCACACATAGCGTTTCAGGATGGCAGTCACGATATTATTATTATTCTTTTTCATGATATTATTTTGTAACACACTTAAATGTTAATCTTCAGAGGACAGTGGCAAATGTATACATTAGATAAGGTTTTTAGAAAACCTGTTGATTGACTGATGGTCTCATGCTAGTTTGAAATGTCTTTTATCACAAGTAGCTGAAGCACAAGAGAAAGGCCGATACCTGAGTCTATAAAATGTTAATCACCATAATTAATCTTAGTTTTACATCTTAGAAGGCCTACATACCTAGAAGGCATAAAATACACTTAGTATACCACGAGATCAGCAACAACAAATGTCATAACTGTATGGAAATCTCTCTTAATTTAGTTTTTTTTACAAGAGCATGCTTTAATGAAACCTTATTGTTTTAGCCACAAAATTCAGCCCCTGGACAATAACAAGTGTAAACATGTCACAGAAAGATGTTTAGCAATGTTTAATGGGGTGTGTCTCCCATAAGGCTATGGAAACTACAGGAGTCCCATTAGTGAACAAAGACTAGAAGAAAATATTGCCAGGAAGCTGCTCCTTCTTTCTTCAAGGGGAGTCCTATCCAGTGGTCTCCTAAGCTCAAAGGATCCCCATTTAGATACCTTAACAAATTTTTGATGAGCTATGAGAATAAATTAACATCCATCTTTCTTTCTCTTTCTCTTTCTTTTCGTCTTTTCTTTTTTTTCTTTCTCTGTTTCTTTCCCTCTCTCTCTGTCCCTCTCTTTCTTTCTTCTTTTAACAATGGAAGATTCTCAAGTTGTTGTACACAGACAACAATACACACTGCATTTATCAAAGCAGTCTTGATATTATTTTCATTAGTTGGAAACTTTGGAGGAACCGTGTCATTAATTCTAAAGACATCTATAAGCAAATTTAAATCATAGACAAATATGTTAAAAATTCAAAAAGGCAAAAAGAAGAAAAAATTGTTGAATTCAAACAAAATAGCTGTAAGTATGTTAACCAGTCACAAGTTGAACAGACAGATGGACAAACACACAAAAGACAGTTTGTTTATAAAATCAGATTGCACTTGGATGTATTTGGCCAAGTTGAATTATAATAAGTATTAAGTAAGACTGATCAAAATTTTATAGGTCAATTAACAGAGATCTCTTGTTTTTCAATTTTATTGAGAAACTAACAGAGATCTCTTGTGAGAAGAATAAAAATCATTTACTTCTAACCAATATTTTATTTTGTATTTTATTTAAGAATTTTGGCAACTTTGTGTTCTCTTGTATCATTTAGATTTTGGTTCAGTCAATTTACAATTTTTGTCACCTATTGAGATTTTCTTTCTGTTCTAACAGTGTTTGTAGGACCCCCTCTGTGACTTATTGTAGCTTCAGATAGCATTAAAGTTCTACTGTTTGGTTCTCGTATTTTGACACTCTTAGATAATTTCTAAGAATTTTTGTGACTTTGACTGCTCCAAGAATCTGTTTGTAACCTGTATTTGCATTTTTAAGAGCCAACTGAAGTATGATAATTTTAGCCACTTGTGAGTAAGGAATCTGTCTGGATTTTCCCTGGCATAGCTGGGACTACAGGCGCACACCACCATCCCCAGTGCAGTGCAGCCCAGAAGCAGAGAGGGTGAAGCTGGTTTTCTGCCTCAAGGCCAATTCTGGATCATGGTGGCTGCCTCATTCCCCATCCCAGATCCTGTACTGCCACTGATGCTACCCCCTTTGTGGCTGCTGTTCCTGATGATGACAATGACCCTACTGTTATCTTGAGTGCACCATCAGTCTCTAAAAATTATATAAATGTGGGCTGAGAAAGTTTCTCTATTTTTCTAATCTTTTACCTCATGGGGAAATTAGTGGCAACTAAAGAATTTCATGATGACAAACCCAAGCCTACACAGACTACTAAAAGATCTTCTAGAGGGAGCAAAATGACCACAGGTCCATGAAGGAGAATGGAAACAACTGACCAAATATAGCAAACAATTAACCACAGGACAGTAAGAGGTATACAAAAGCAATCTTTCGGTTTTCTTTTCTTTACAGCAGAAAAATACTTCCATCAGCATTCTCTACAATGGACTTCTCCTGCACCCTATGGGTCATGATTCTATCCGGGTCCACAGGGTGGATATCAAGGAAATAGCAGTAGGTCATTCCTACAAGTGACACCTGACCACCAGTAGGTGTCATGCACACTGTCCATGTCCATAACATACTAGAACTTTGAACAATACCCTATCCCCAGACTGTTAGAAGTGCTGCTCATATATTTGCCATTCCAGTATTTATCTTATGTTTTACTCTTAGTAACTCTTTACTATCATGAAAATGTTTTCTTAGTTCAATTGTTTGGAAATATTTAATTTTTAATTAATATTGAATTTTCTGAATATTCAATTTTAATTTTGTTTTATATACTGTATCTTTGACTTACAGTCTACTTAAAAGACATGGTATGATATTTTCTTCTAGTATTAGAAACTTTAAAAAGCGTATTTCCATTTTCTATTGACTTTATATTACTTCTTTGTTTTCTTTTACACACCCACACACATATGAAAAAATATCTATATAACCTGACATAAGATTTGTAGAATCTTCCGTGACCTTTTAAATGGGTTCATCTAATATATTTTACATAGTCCTGCATAACTACCATTTTGAGAGCTCTTTATTCTTTTCAGAAGCACACACAACATCTCTTGCCTTCTGGATTATGCTCTTTGTATTTTCTTTATGCTACATCTGGAGTTATTGGGATATTTGGAGTTTTTATAACCAGAAAATATCTTACTTTTAGTGTTTAAAAGTATGTTTACTAAGTATAAAATTCAATGAACACAATTTTTTTCTTTCGGTCCTTTAAATTATTAATTAGTCTAGTTTCTTACACATTTGGTCTTTTTTTTTTTCCTTTCTAATGTGAAATAAGATGCTATTTAATTTTGTTCTTCCAGAACTACTTGTTTTTTTTTTTTTTTTTGTCTTTTTGAGACAGGGTCTCACTATGCAGTTCAGGCTGGCCTTAAGCTCACTTTGTAGCTCAGGCTGGTCTCGAACTCACAACAATCCTCCTGCCTCAGCCTCCCGAGTGCTGGGATTACAGGCATGCGCCACCACGCCCGGCTAATTACTTGTTTTATATGTGTATGCTTTAATGATTTTTTTTCTTTGCAATACGTTTTGGACAATTTCATTTTTGTGTATCTTGGTATGATTTTACTCAAATTTCTTGTACAAAGGGTTCATTTTTCTTGGAAATATGTTATAAATTCAACTAAATTCAGAAATTTTAAAACTTTAAATATTTATTGTCTACCCCTTTCTGCTTTGAGAATTCTAATTATATGAACATAAGTTTCTTGATTTCAGCATAGAGTAGACTATTATATGACTGATCTATAAATTCTTCATTTTTTATTTTGGACAAGTTTTACTGTTATATTCATTTAAGTTTGTAAATAATTTATTTACAATGTGGAATCTATTATTAATCTCATGCTATGCATTCATCTCAGAAATATTTCTCTAAAATTCAAAAAAAAAAGAACAAATATATTGAATAAAAATAAATAAATAAACCAACTCCAGATTTGAAAGTCTACTTTCACTTTCATTCAAACAGTTTTGCCAGCTTGATTGAGATTTTAATTTCCTATATAGCACTTTGAATCCATTTCCTGCATTCTATTTCTTTCCTATATTGCTCATTCAAGGATTCCATCATTTTTCCTATTCTCTTCCTTTTTTTAATCAATGTCTTCTTTAGGAACACTTAGTGCTTCTTTCCTTATAGTTAGCATTTCTTTTTTTACTTCAAAAATTATTTCTGATAAGATTTCCTCTATACCTTTCTGTAGTTGTTTATTTCAGCCATTATTATTTCAGAGATTTCAGGTGTGTGATTTCCAATTTCTTCTATGCTAATGTCTCCTGCATTTGTTCTGGGTGGTTCAGGGCCTGGCAATGCATTTTGCTCCTTTTTTTTCTCATTTTGTATAGCACTGTCTTTTGATCTTTGGTGTACAGCTTAGATAGAGTTATTACTTAGTTATTACATAGCACCAGATCTGGATCTACCAAATTCAAACTTGTCCAGGTGGGTGTGGCTTGGGTCTGGCTGCTGTGCTTCACGTCTTCCTATTGCGGCCCTTGGAGGTGAACCCTCTGTGCCACTCCTGCATGATCAGCTGGGTAGGTCTTTCTACAGGGAGTTCTGCTGCAGAGTTCCACACTGGGCCTGCCTGATGAAAGAAGTTCTTATCACACATGGGCCTGGGCACCACTCAAATGAAGGGGCCTCAGGTGGTCTCACTCACACACTGGGTCCGGGTCAAATCAGGATCTGGCTGGCCTCAGGTGGTCTTTTTCACATGCTGGGTCTGGGTTCTGGGTCAAATGAGGATCCAGTGGGCCCCAAGCAGTCTCACTCGCACAACTACAATGGGGCTGGGCTCTGGGTTGAATGAGGACCCAGCATGGCCTAAAGTTGTTTCTTTACTTCAGTTGTTAATGTTTCAGAAATTTCAGGTTTGCAAGTTTCAATTTCTTTTATGTCAGTATCTCCTGGATTTGTTTTTGGTTGGCTGGAGGTCTGAGATTTCATTTTGCTCCTTGATCTTTACATTTTCTATTTCATAAAAAGCTTTATTTTGTTTTTTGTGATGACCCTTATTAGTTTTGGTTAAGGTAACTATATCACTAGTATTATGTCCTGTCATGGAAAAGTCTTCAGGTACAGCTGTTTTGTGCAGAAAATTCTTGGTTTGTGTCTGTCTCAAGATCCTATTTTCCTAATTAATTGAAAGTGGAATGTTGGTTTTTGTTTGCTGTCTCCAGTCTTTTGGTGTAGGGTTTGATGAGGTTATCATCCCAGAGCTTTCCAATATTGTTACACAAAGGAGAACAACTGATTACAGCAGATGTGACACCCTAGCAGCGGTAGTAAAGTGACTTTCTTTCACCATCTCCAAACTGCCTCTTGTTGCTCATCCTGTGAAGGTCTCCACAGCACTTTTCCTACCCTGGTGGGCCTTCTCCATCAGATTGCAGGGAGTCTCTGTGCAGGCAGCAGCTCCCAGGAGTTGATCAGCCCCTTGGATACCTGCGTGGGGAAGGGGACTCAGTGAAGATGAAAGAAAGAGGCATAATTTTAATGTACCCCTAGGGGGATTGGGAGGAGACTTACTTCTAGTGAACAAGCTCACAAACCTCTTCAATCAACTTATTTTTATTAGCAAACAAGAAGCACAGCCAGATGGAGTCTTGTGTCATTCATGACATATTTGAAGGAGATTTTGAAAAATAAGGAACAGGTGAAACTTCAAAAGAGGTAAAGATTAAAATGGGTACAATCTGTTCTCCATACCTGATTGCCTGTACAAGTTAATAGGGAACTAGCATTCTTTCTATTGTCCTCAGCAGATGTAATTTTGCCCTATGAACACTGTGGTCAGCATCTTGACCCTCAGTCCAGCTCTTACACAGCAGGGTTGCCAAAGGCTTGTTAGAGGAAGCTTTAAAATAAACTTGGACAACTGAGCACATGAAGACTAAGGTGGGGTTAGGGAAGGTGCTGTAGGCCAAGGAAAGAGCTATAACAAAGACTGATGAATGAATGTGCCTGAGTAGTTTGGGGAAGGGCAGGTGAAGTGGAAGGGACTGCTTTGTCTGTATTGAAAAGTAACAAAACAAAACCAATCATTTAGAAATATTTTCCTAATATTCATTCCTCTGTTTTATTTCTTGCGTTTGAGATTATTAACATAGCAATATAATTAATGCAAGTTCTCCTCGGCAGGTTTAAGATGCATATGCCAATGATAGAGTAGTATGGGGTTAGAGGAAGGAGTTTTGGAAACATAGTAGTGGATGTGGAGTTATCCCATCACCAGCAATGGCCCCTCAAATGGAGGAGCTGGGGCTGCAGATATGCAATTAGTAGAGTTTTCTTGAACAGAGAAGAGTCTCCGTGGAATAGCAAAATAGACAAAACTCCAAGTCAGGAGTCCTTAGGTCTAAATTTGCTGTGTGATCCCAGGGAAATCCTTTCATCTTTATAGGTCTTATTATCCTTCTCTGAAAAATGAAGCAATTGATGAAAAGTCTTTTAAGTGTCATTTGACTTATCACAGAGTAGTCTAGGACAGTGTTTCCTAAGCTTCCTTGAACATCTACTTCACTTGGAAGCCTCTGTCCCTCAGAGGTAGTATTAGAAGGAACTGCACATTTCATAAGGCTCATGTTTCCCATTCCCCAAGGATTCTTCTGCAGTTTGTCTATGATCTGCAGAGCAGATCCACAGACTTTCCAGAAAAGTGTATTCTGCACTTATTTCCAACTCTGGAATACTGATTTCTGGAAGGTGGAAACCTATTTTTAACTTTTTCTCATTAGTTTTTTTTTCTGTGCTGAGCTTCATGCTGTTGTAGACTTACTTATTTCAAGACATCTTTGAGACATTGTGGGTGCCAGGCTCTAGGAACACAAAAACAAAATTTTCCTTAAAAGTCCCTATGTAATTCAAAGGACATGCATGCAAATAAATAGTGCCTGACAGCATGTTAATTGAATATATTAAGGCTTTTTCAAACCCAGAGCCTACATATTTACTGACTGTCCCCCAACAATCCCATTCAATACCAATTATCCAAGATGTCTGAAAGAATATAGCATCATAGAGGGCAAAGATTGTGTTAGCCATTCTCAATTTGTTGCATGTTCATAAAGTTCAGTAGTATGTATAGTCCCTTGATTACGTGGATATACAGAAGACACATATTCAGTTGATTTCTAAAATCTTTAGGATGAAGAAGATATGTTGGAATTTTTTTCTTGTTATTATTTTTTTGCTCCTCAGCCTCTCCTGGTTTCTCTAATTTTTATCCATTTCTTTCCCTCTCCAACTTTCCTCCTATTTCCTAGGCTTTAATCAAAGTATTTATGTCATCATCTCATTTTACTAATAAGTATCTGGATACAAGACACCTAGCTCTTTGTCTAATTCTAATATGAATATTTATGGGGAAGAAAACTGAGGCTTAGTGAAGTTAAGCTATTTGGCCAATGTCAGCCAGTCAGAGAAAGAGCTTAGAACCTAGGGCAGTCTGATCTACCAAAATGAGGCCTATATTCTGAAGGACTTAACATTTTTTTGTGGCTGAAACTCATTAGATAACTTCCAGAAAGTTAAAACAGTAGTGTTTTCTTTTGGAAAAGATGCAATCATGTGAACAAATGGCTAAAACTTGTACAATTTTCAGAAAAGAACTTCTAGACACTTTGGAATATTTTAGACTTTATTTATTTATTTATCTATTTATTTTATCATGCATCAAAATCTTCTCAAAGGCCAGAAGCAATGATTATGATAAAAGAGAACAGGAAATAAAAGGAATAAATGATGTAGTGATTGCTCTAAAAAACCCTAGCCCATTATATATTTCCATTTTGATAATGGCCGCTAATCTTAGGAGAATTTGGAACATATGTGTTAACTTAAAACATTATATTTTGAACTTTGGCATTCTAGTTGCCTTTACAAGCATAGCTCTAATAAGGGTAGCTGCAATGAATGGAACAATTAAATGTGTCTATGCACTGGCACTGCAAACCTTTTCTTAACTAGAAACAGTGTGAATGGCTTCATATTGAAGGAGTGTCTTTTTTTTTTCTGTTATTGTATGGACGCTGCTTGGAGTGTTGTGCTTTTGATTTTCTTTAGTTTATTTGGAGTTTAGTTGAACATAATGCAAATTCAAAGTGAAATACAATTCATATTGCCACTTTAAGTTTACAATGTTTACTCTTCCATTATTATTTAAAAGTGAATTCTAGAATCCTGAAGTTAAAGTCGTTACTGAATTAGTCAGAATTTGGCATTATTGAAACACCTGGGGAAATCTAGGTACCTATATATTTTTTGTCTCTTTCCTCATTATATGGGGCTCAATACTTCTGCAATGAAATGTCCTGGAAGTCAGAGGAATTAATGGACTTGTCAGATCCTTCTGGAACTTTATCTAGAATCCTCTTGATTGAATCATTTTAGGGCTTAATGTGTTTCACTAAGCACTAAAGATTGTGCATTTATAATTGCATAATCATAGTCTATTAGGGCAAAAAGAACAAAAAAGGCTAACTTCTCATCCGGAAGCCTGGGCCTCTTGCTAGAGCTACCACAGAGTGGCCAACTTTGGTCCTTGCGGGGCCTGTTATCACTGAGAGATTCCTGTGGTGCTCTTCACTCCAGACGAAGAGAAAATGCTCTGATGCACTGTGTTAGCGTTGAGACTTAGCGTAATACTATGGCCTTTGGAGGACCTAAAATTGTACTAAACTGTATCATGAGTAACAAATATTTATTTAGCATATAATATATGTGCTAGGTGATAAACTACATATTACGGACACAAAGATAAGGAAGTGGAGCTCTTGACTTCAAAGTTTTATTCAACAAGAAACTGTGGTAGCTTCTAAAAATGGGAATATAAGTAAAGAATGTTGGTTGCATCCCATTGTTCATGTGAACCATAAATCCAGATTTGAAATAGCCAGTTGTAAAAAGTTAATTTTTTGACTATTGTGAATAAAGTTGTTATAAGCATGCATCTAAAGTCTGAGTTGACATATATTAAGGTAAATGCCTTAACATAAGATTGTTAAATCACATGATTTATAAGAAGCTGCCAAACTTTTTCAAAGTAATCATCTTGTCTCACACTGACATCCGAACCTATATATTGTTCAGGGTTGTTGTGAAATTTAAATTTAGGAATGATACTGATTTGTGGTTTCATTTTTCTTGCAATTTTTTCATTTTGAAAAAAATTATTTTAAAGAGAGAATAATAATAATTGATAAGACACTAGAAATGTTACCATTTAGAAGGCCAAAATGAGAGAAATTCAACCATGGTTTCTGTATTACACATTGCTGTCCTCCATGTAGTTGCTTAGATTGCATATATTAGCATACAGAGTTAGTCAAAGTGAAAATTCTAAACATTAACTGATATTTAAAAAAAACTGATGAAAATTATTAGTATAATCATCAGAGCCACCTTTCATATATATTTGAATGGTTTGTCCGCCTTTCTTTTTTTCCTGTCTTTTCTCCTTTTCCTCTTCTTTGTTCTTTAATCCCTATGTTCAGTTTCTTTCCGTTTTACTATACCTATTTTACCTTTCAGGTTTTACTTATTCTTTCGGGTTCTTACACTAGGGAGACAATATGATATTTACACTGATTTACTTTACTTATGACTATAAACACTTATGACTAGTTGCATCTATGTACATATAAAGGCCTCAAATTTGTCTTTCTTTTTAACTGAGTAATACTTTATTGTATAAAAACAGCACATCTTTTTCATCTTTTGCCAGGAACTTAATCCCACCTGCAGGTAAGTTTATGAAGCCCTAGAGGGGGAGTGGGGATGAGAACGGGACAGGAGACACAAGAAATGGAGACAAGACAGGATTCTGAATAAGTCTCATTTTTGTATAGAAGCCATATATATATATGGTTAGCTGACAAAATCCTGAGCAAGGTAGGGTAAACAGGGCGGGGAATGCACATGTGAGCAGGTAACTAAGCAACTATGGGGGGTCTATGGGAGGTCTTAGCCATGGAGTGGAGAATGTTGGTAAAAGGGTGCAAGTAACTAGGCAACTGGGCAAAAGGCAGGAAATTCTACCCCTCAGGGGGTAGCAGGAGACTTAGGGAAATAGGTGGGAAATAGAGACTTAACTCAGCAGAGGAATAGAAACTTAAGAAATATCGCTGAGGCTAATATAAAATGAATGCCAATCACAGGTTTCCCACAATCTGTTCCTCAGATGATGGGCATTTTGGTTGTTTCCAAGATTTAGCTATGACAAATTTTGCTGCTAGAAACATGGGTACACATATATCACTATGTTTTCAGTTCTTTTGAGAAAATTCCCAGAAGGGGAAAAATTGGTTTGAAAGGGATTTCCAGTCCTACTTTTCTGAGGTGTGTCCACACTGATTTCCATAATGGTTGTACCAGTCTACATTCCTACCAACAATGGAGAAGGGCTCCTTTTTATCCCCTTTAAAGCCTCTTTAGCATTTGTCATTAGTGGATTTCTTTATCATAGCCATTCTTTCTGGCTGGTATCTCAGTGTTGTTTTAGTTTGCATTTCCTGAATGGCCAATGCTGTGGAACATTTTTTCATATATTTACCTGCCATTTGTATTTCTTTCTCTGAGAAGTGTACATCCATCTCTGATGCCCAGTTCTGAATTGGGTCTCTAAAATTTGGGAGCCTATTTTTTTTTAGTTCTTTATATATTCTAGATAGACAAACTTTGTCTTAGTGAGTGTTGGTTAAGATTTCCTTTCCCCAATTTGTTGGCTGTCTTTTTTCTCTCTTGGTAATTTCTTTTGACATGCAGAAACTTCTCAGAAAAATGTGATTCCAGTTACTGATTCACTGAATTATTTCTTGTTTGGTTTTTGTTCATGAACTCTCTGCCTACCTCTGTGTCTTCAAGATTTCCACTTACTTTCTTTTCCAGGAGATTTAGTATTTCTGTTTTAATGTTTAGACCTTTAATCCATTTTGACTGTAGTTAGTAAGAGACCCAGTCTAGTTTTAGTTTTTGACATGTGGAAAGCCAGTTTTTCCAGCACCATTTATTAAAGAGACTATTTTTCTTTCAGTGAACATGTTTGGCCTCTTTGTCAAATATAAGATGGATGAGTGTGTTTGTAGTTGTATCTGTATCTTCTAATCTGTTCCACCAATCCTCAAGTCTGTTTTTTGGCCAGTGCCACTCTGATTTTATAGCAGTAGCTTTGTAGTATAATTTCAGATCAGGTATTGTAGTCTCTTGCCTTGGCTTTGTTGCTCAGGATTTCCTTTGCTAATCTAGGTCTTTTATGATTCCAAATAAATTTAAAGAATGCTTTCTCTAGCTTTGTGAGGTACACTAGTGCTATTATGATTGAGATTGCATTACATGTGTATGACAATTTTGGGAGTATGGCCATTTTCCCACTGTTGGTTGTTCCTGTCGAGGATCAAGTAATATCTCCATTTGCTGAAATCCTCTTCAATCTCTTTTTTTCAGAGTATTGTAATTTTAATTGTATATATCTTTTACTTCCTTTATTAGATTAATTCCTAAGTATTTCCTTTCTTTTAGATGCTATTGTGAAGGATATTGTTCCTTTAATTTACCTTTTAGTATGTTTGTTATCTGTGTAGAGGAATGATATTGATTTTTGGGTATTGATTATGTATCCTGCTATGCTACTGAATTTGTTTATTAATTCCAGGAGCTTCTTGGTGGAGTTCTTTGGGTGTTCCAGATCATGCCATCTGTGAATAATCATAGTTTAATGTCTTCACCTGTTCTTATTTCTTTTTCTAATCTCATTTAGTGGTTCTAGCTAATAATTCCAAAACTATGTTGAATAGGAGTGGTGATGGAGGACAACCTTATTTTGTATCTGATTTTGGAGTGAAATCTTTTAGTTTGTCTCCATTTAGGATGATTTTGGATATTGGCTTATCATAGATAGCTTTTATCAAATTGAGGTAGAGGCCATCTATTATGATTTTTTGTAGTGCTTTGATCATGAATGAATGTTGGAGTTTGTCAAAAGCCTTTTCTGCATCTATTGAGATGATCAGGTGGTTTTTGGTTTTGGCTCTGTTGATATTGTGTATTACATTTTTAGATTTGTGTATGTTAAGCCATCCTTGTGTCCCTGAGATAAACCTACCAGGTCATAGTGTATAATCTTCTTGATTATTTGCTGTGTTCTATTTGCTAGATTTTATTGAGGATTTTTGCATTTATGTTCATGAGGGAGATTGGCCTATCTTTTTTTTTATCCCTTTGGTGAATCTTTCTCCAGTATTGTTATCAGTATAATACTTGCCTTTAGGAATGATTTTGAGAGTATTGCTTCCTTATCAATTGTATAGAAGAATTTGAGTAGTATTAGGATTAAGTCTTCTTTAAATTTCTCGTAGAATTCAGTTATGAATCCATCAGGACCTGGGCTTTTTTTTTGTTGTTGTTGCTAAGTTTGTTTTTTTGGTTACATTTTCAATTTAATTAGCTGATATTGGGTTATTCAGAGATTTTATTTCTTCTTGTTTAATTTTTTTTGTAATTTGTACCTAAATAGGTATCTATCAATTTCTTTTGTGTCTTCAGTTCTCTGAGAGTAAATATTTTTAAAATAGCTACTGACAGTCTTCTATATTTCACAGGATCTATGTTAATGTCATCATTTTCATTCCTCATTGCTTATATTTGTTTTTCTTTCTTTCCCCTTCTTGATGAGGTTGACTAGGGGTTTATCAATTTTATTTAGTGTTTCAAAGAACCAGTCTTCTGTTTCATCAATTCTTTGTATTGTTTGCTTTATCTCAATTACATTGTTTTTGTTCTGATCTTTATAATTTTTCCTGCCTTTGGGCTTTGGTGTTGGTTTGTTCCTCTTCTTCTAAAAACTCAAGATACAGTATTAGGATATTTATTATTCTCATTCAGTGTGAGTTCACCGCTATAAATTTCCCTCTGAGAACTGCTTTCATTGAATTACACAAATTCTGGTAAGTTATGCTTGAATTTTGATTGTAAATATTGTTTCATTTCATCTGTAACCCACTGGTTACAAAGGAGGGTATTATTTAATTTCCATATATTTATGGATTTTTTTCCATTTTTTTGTCATTAATTTCCAGTTTCATTACACTGTGGTCAGATAATATTCATGGGATAATCTCTGTTTTCTTGCATTTACTTAAGCGTGACCTGTGGACTAGTGTGATATATTTTAGTGAATGTACCATATTCAGCTGAAAAGAATGTGTTCTCAGACATTGTTGGGTGGAGCACTCAATACGTTTACCAAGTCCATTTGTTCAAAGGGGTGCTTCAGTTCCGCTACTTCTTTACTATTTTTTTGTCTGCTTGACTTATCTTTTTGAAATAAGGAGTTGTTAAGTTTCCCTTTTAAGATTGTGATATTGATTATTAGAATTTTCATGTCCATTAAAATTTGTCTTATATAGTTTGGTGCTGCCATATTCAGTGCATACATATTTATGACTGTTACCTCTTCCTCTTGAATTTTTCCTCTGACCAATATATAGTGACTTTATCTCATTATTTCATCCTTGGTTTGAAGACCAGATTGTAAACAGGATAGCTACCCTTGTTTTTTTTTTTTTCTTTCTGAGTCCCTGGAACATGCATTATTGTTATTTATTCTTTGACTTTCAGCCTATGAATTTCTTTATGGGTTAAAGATGTTTCTTGTAATATTGTTTGGTTTTTGTTGTTTCATCCACTCTGCCAATCTATTTCTTTTAATTGGTGAAATGAGTCCATTTACATTGGTGGCTATATTTGACATGTATTGGCTTATGTTTGTCATATTATTTTCTTGTTGTTGCTTCCTTAGTTTTGTTGTGTTTAATTATTTTCACTGCTTACTGGGTTCTTTCAGTTATCATTCTTGGAATTGTGGTCATTTTGATCTCTTTCTAGAATGTCCTTTAGTATTCTGTGTAGGATTGGATTGGTTGTCATGAATTTCTTTAGCTGTACTTTGTCTTGGAAATATTTTACCTCTCCGTTAAATTTTCAAGAAAGTTTTGTAGGCCATATAAGTCTGGGTTGCAATTTGGTTTCTTGTAGGACTTAAAATACTTCACTCTATGCTCTTCTTCCCTTGGTGGTTTGTGATGTGAAATCTGTTATTCTGATGGGCTTTCCTTTAAATGTGATCTGTTTCCTTTCTTTAATGGCTTTTAGTATGTTGTTCTTGGGATGTCAATTAATTATGTCTGGGTGTAGTTTTAAATGGCTTGATATTACTTGAAGTTGTTTTTACAATAATTTTATTGAGAAACAAATAGCAATGGGACAGTTTCAAAACCAGTTTGTACGACAGTTTCAATAATTAATACATTACACATTGTTGTGTTTGTAGTAGTTATTCATAGTACAAGATGCAAACATGATATCCTGTTCGCAAACACTATTAGAATAAATCTATTGATTGAATTAAAGAAGCTCTATATCTGTCTTATTTTGAATATACAGATACAAAATGATTGTTCATTTGTATCCACTTTTATTGTTTAGAGTTGTCAGAGAAGGGTATTCCATTATCATTTAAATATTACAGGCGCATAAATTCAGCAAAATGTTCCAATATAGTCCAGTAGTCCACAACAGTAGTGGGTTATCCATAAGACTGGCAATGTCAGAAGTTGTTGACTTGAGCCTTTTATAGCTCAGCATATTAATATGGGTTTACTTTTTATACTTCATTTTTATACTTTTCTGCTGGATGGTTAAGACCAAGATAATGCAAGACCTATATAACAAGAAATATAGCTTTTGTATCTGATAAGGTCAGTCAAATCCCCTCAGGATTTATCCTGAAACACTGTACTGCAGTTTGTAGATCTTTTGTCAGTGTCAGCCATATGGATGAGTCATGAACATTGCTTGACCAATCTGCTTTCTGTGAAAACCTGAATGTTTTCTTTCCATGTGACTCTCCTTAGGTACACTTTACATCATCAATTACTTTCTTCTGTAGCCCCATAATCTCCTTGATCAGAAAATTTGGGACACAACTGAGTTACATGATGTTATAGTACAGGTTCTCTTATGTCCTGAGTCCTCACTGACCTTGAAAGGCTAGTGCCAAAATGCTGTAGTTCTATATGCTTTGGTTATCTAAATGTCATGTTTTTTCCCAGTATTTGTGAAGTTTTCTGCTATTACTTCTGTCCATGTTCTTTTTGTGTTGTTTTTGTTGGCTCCTTCTTTCTCATTGATGCCCATTAGTGTTTTGTTGCTCATTTTTGCATCATCTTGCAGCTGGTGAATTATTATTTCATGGATCTTTGTTGCTTTTAAGAGATTTTTTCCTTTCCTGGTCACTAACTGCCATGGTGTCTTCAAGGTCTGAAAGTGTATCTTCACTTTCACTCAGTTTTGCCAACTTTTAATGAAGTTTTTAATTTCATTTATTTCTTTTAATCTGATTCATGAATTTTATTTCTTTCCTATATTGCTTTCAAGGTTTCCATTATTTTTCTATTCTCTATTTTTTGTATTTGTATCTTCTTTAGAAATAGTAATTTTTTCATTATAGTTATCATTTACTTTTTACTTGGGAGACTATTTCTGATCTTATTTCCTCAATACTCTTCTGAAGTTGTTTCTTTACTTCAGTTGCTATTATTGCAGAAATTACAGTTATGTGACTTGCAATTTCTTCTATGCAGATGACCCTGGATTTTCTCTGGGTGTCCTCACAGCCTGAGTTTGCATTTTGCTCCTTGTTTTTGTCATTTATATTTAATACAAAACCCTTTATTTTGATTTATGTGATACTGTGTTGTGAATGTCTAATAGTATTTAGCTTTATCATTACAATCAGAAGCTCTCTGTAAAGGTTCTTTAGGTATCTCTCCTGTGTCAGAGATTCTTGGTGGTGTGTGTGTCCCAAGATTTTGCCTCCTCTATTGATTGAGAGTGAGATATTGTTTTCCATTAGGCACTGTCTTCATCCTTTGCTATAGGGCTTTGGTGAGGTTATCATCAAAGTGCTTCCCATATTATTACCCAAGGGAGAAAATGTGATTAAGGCAGACATGGTATTCTATTTACAGTAGTACAATTATCAATAGTAATAATAGCTACTTAAATTTAGAAATTGACAAATCTTTGTAACTAATGGGTTTATACTTTAGAACAGAGGAACAAGCATTATAGCTATATAACAAAGCAGATAGTAAATTGAGAATTTGTATTTAAATTATTTCCCATGTGTTCTATCTGGGCACCTCTCCTTGATGTACATGGAGTCTTCCAAGTAGACTAGTTCACCCGAGTTGCACCTTACCAACTCCTTGCTGCATGGATCTTCACCGTAGAGGTCTAAGCCTCAGCCTCAGTAGTTCAGGACCTAGTACACTTCAGCTCACTGAGTTCTTCCAATCTCAAACACAGTGTGCTCAGCCTGACTCAGGTCTAACTGTTGGAATTGGTTTCTTCTGGCTATGTCCAGCCGAAGTGGACCACCTGGGCTTGGCTTCTGGGCTCCGCAGCTCCTTCTGGCTAGTTTATAAAGGTTTTAATCCATAGTCAGCTGGTACAAAGCAGCATGGCATGGAAGAGGAGAAACAGCTCACGGAGGAATCTGTGGAACACAGTGAAAGAAGTCCAACAAAAAAAACCCTAAGTCCTGAGGAAATCACAGCTGGATTCTATCATGAACTCCAGAGAACATAGTCCTGCAGAACAATATTATTCTGTCTGATTTTTTTGGTGTAGTATTCTTGTTATACCTTCCCTGAGGGATGTACTAGTTTGTGGAGGTTTCAGTCCATATTTGGCTGCTTCCAATGCAGAACAGCACATGTCAGAGGGCAGCTGCTCATGGTGGCAGAAAACAGCAAAATAACAAGAGCAAAATGGAGGAGTAGGGGCAACAGCGCTCTTTTAATTTTTTGGTTTACATTTAGATTCAAATCAATGCTGGCTTACTTTTGTTTTTGCTGTCTCAGCAATCTATCTGCTTGGATACCTGCTCTAAGCTTTCTTTTCTTTACCTTCGTTCATCTTGCCCCTAAATTTTACCTTTCAATTTTTGATTCTTGGGCCTGGGGAGATAGCTCTGTAGAATAAGCGCTTGCCTGGCAAGCCCAGGGTGCAGAGTTCAATCCCTAGTACCACAAAAACAAACACAAACAAACAAACAATTTTTGATTCTTATTTGCTAGTACTTGACTTCTGGCTGAATTTCTAAGACCTCTGTACTTTTATAAAAAGAGACCATGGCACAGTTCACTAAGTTTTGTCTATACAGTCAGTCATTCTCCCAAGACCTAGAAGAACAAATGTACTGGAAGATAGTCTGATTAAAAAAAAAAATTCCAGATGCAAACCAATGTCTTTAGCAGAGCAGACTAATTAGTAAATTATTAACTTCCACTTTCAACTCTAAAGACTCTGAGTCAAATGCCTTCTCTAGCTAGCTCTTAAATCTTGATGCTACCATGGTTTTCTTTCTTACCATTCAACTTGCTCCTGAAACGAACACATGTGGTGTCACAACTTTCACTTCTAACTATGTCCTCATACTACTTGGCCTACATTTTAGCTTTAGTTCCTCTGAATTAATATATTTATGTTGCTTGTAATGCATTTTTCTCAGAACTGTTCTTACAACTGCATCTCATTTCATGAAGTAGAGCCAATATTCCTTGCATTGGTCAAACTTTTTCTTAAATTCCCTGTCTTCATTTTCTCCCTCATCCCACTTGCTATTTTCATTCCTTGTGCCATTCCTAAATCCAAGTAAGTTTTTCTTTGTGAGACAGTATTCTAACTTTATAGGATGTAGTACAAAATACATGATACATAGGTACAGTTTAAAGAAGAATCCAACACATAAGAAGGAATACATTACCCTTTTTATGAAAAATCTCTCTGTTATTGTATCTTTTATCACCACAGTGACTCCTTCCTCATTAGTGGTACTTACTCTCTTGATTTTTGTTTGAAAAATTCCTTGACTATTTTTTTTCTTATTTTATATGTTTGGTACAAGATTTCACTATGCAGCTCAGACTCATAGTGATCTTGCTGTTTGCAGCCTTGCCACTGCTGGGATTACAGGAAGGGGTCACCACGCCCAGTTTTGTTTGCTGGCTCAGTGCACCCCTCAGGCAGGGCCAGCTTGGCATATGGCACTGGAGATTGAACTCTAGTCCCTGTGCTTGCCAAAGCAGGCACTATCTTTCCAGCCCTCTTTCACTTTTTTTTTTTTTTTTTTTTTTTTTTTTTTTTTTTTTTTTTTTTTTTTTTTTTTTTTTTTTTTTTTTTTTTTTTTTTTTTTTTTTTTTTTTTTTTTTACAATTTTATTACCAGATTAAGTTAGTTTAGTTTTCACAGACTTACTAGCAGGATAAAATGCTTCTATGCAAGGAAAAGAGAGCAGATGAAGGATATCAGTAGAAACGGAGAAAGAAATCTGTATACTGTTGTGGTGGGTAAGGAAAATAGTACATTCAACATGGAGGTTCCTCAAGAAAAATATATCTACTTCTGATTCAGTTATCCCACACCTGGGTAAGCATACAAAGGAAATGAAGTCAGCATACAGAATAGATACCCACACACGCATGCTTACTACAGCACTATCCATGACAAGCAACGTATGGAATCAGTGCAGATGCCAGTCAACAGGAAATATGGCATATATGACACAGTGGACTATTGTTCAATTATAAGGAAGAATGAAATTACATCACTTACAGGAAAATTGATAGACCTGAAGGACATCATGTAAAGTGAAATAAATAAGCCAGGCATGAAAAGACAAGTATTGCAGACTTCCTTTTCATATATATATATATATATATATATATATATATATATATATATATATATATATATATGAAAACGTTGCAGTGGAACTTATTAATTTGTACAACTAGCGTACATTAATAATAATAATAATGAAGTGAGAATGAACAGTCTCAGATTCTCTGAGAAACCTATGGACTGACAGGTTCTCTTTTAGGAAGAACCAAAGAACATAGTCATAAGAAATTCTAGGAAACAGAGTCATCACTCCAGCTGTGGCATTTGGCCAGGCTCTAGTGTAGGTCGGATGCCTTATGCCCAGCAGGATTATAGGCAGATGTTTTAGCTACTTTTCTTGTTGATGAGACAAATACCCAACACCCAAAGTTAAAAGAAGAGAGGTTTATTTGTCTCACAGTTTGTAGAAGTTTCATTCCACAATTGCTGGCTCCAAGGCACGGTGGCACACAATGAAAGTAAGAAGAGTAAAAAGGGGGAGAGCAAGTCTTTTTCTCTCTTCTACTGTATGCAGCTTGCCCACCATAATGCAGGTGCAGCCCTCACACCATCTCTGAGCTGTCCTTTTGCACAGGATGAGGATGTTTATAAAATGAGGACACTGGCCACTGGCCCCCTGCTGAGTTGAACTAAAAATGCTGGAATTCTGCTGAGCTGAGAGCATGAAAACAAGAGATCCAGGTTTAACAAGCTGGCCTTGAGCCCACACACCATGACTGCTTAAGGTTTTGGTGGAACATCCAGAACAGATCACAACAGTCCTCTTTAATTTTTCCATAATTTTATTGAATAACAAATAGCAATGAAACAGTTTCAAATCAAATTAGTAGAACATTCAATAATTAAATACATTGCATATTTTTTCTTAGTAGTTATTTGTTGTACAAGGTGCAGACATGGTATTCTACTTACAAACACTATTAGAGCAGATCCCTCTATTCATTGAATTAAGAGAATGTAGCTGTATACCCATATTTTTTAAAAGCTGACTTATAGTATAGTTTCAATAATTAATACTTTTTACATTGTTATCTTTAGTTATCCATAGTACAAGAAGCAGACAGTATATCCTATCCAAATACTATTAGTGCAAATCTTTCTTCTTATAGAATTATGTGAGTATAGCTGCATATTTATTCTAACTATTCTGTATATACAAATAAAGAATGGTCCTTCCTTTGTATCCCCTCTTTTTGTTTAGCCCTGTGAGAAATGGGTATTCTATTGGCATTCAATTATTATAGGTGCTTGAATTCAGCAAAACACTCCAATACAGTCCAGCAGCCCACAATAGTAGTGGGTTATCCACAGAAGTTGTTGACTAGAGCCTTTTATAGCTAAGCATATTAATATGGCTTTACTTTATATACCTCGTTTTTATACTTTTCTGCTGGATGGTTAAGACCAAGATAAAGCAAGACCTATATAACAAGAAATGTAACTTTTATATCTGATCAGGTCAATCAAGTGCCCTCAGGGTTTATTCTGAAACCCTGTACCCCACTTTGTAGATCCTTTGTCAGTGTCAGCCATGTGGATGAGTCATGACCATTGGCGACCAATTTGCTCTCTGTGAAAGCCTGAGAGAAAGTTTTCTCTCCATGTGACTTTCCTTAGGCACACTATAGATCATCGATCACATTCCTCTGTGGCTTCATAATCTCCTTAATCAGAAAATTTGGGGCACACTGAGTTCCATGATATTATAGTACAGATTTTCCTGTGTCCTGAGTCTTCACTGACCTTGAAAGGCTAGGGCCAAAATGTTGGCTGACCTTGCAGTCCTTCCATTTCTCCAATTTTTGATCTGAACAGTCCTCTTCTGAGCTCTGACCAGAATCTCCTGTTCAGTACAGCTTTGAGAATACTCACTACACTTTTTCAGCTGGCATCTCTAAACCTTTCCTAGCTTTTTCACTTCCTACAAGCCAGTTACAAAGGTTCCTAAGATCCATGACCAGGTAATGTCATAACAATGGCTCCACTTCTCTTTCTTACAGTTTTTGGTGTTATGACAAAATATCCAACACCCACAAGTTAAGAGAGAAAAGGTCTATTTAGCTCTCACTTTTTAGAGGTTTCAGTCCTTAATCAGCTGGCTCCAAAGCAGGGTGGCACATGGAGGAGGGCCAAAGCTCATGGAATCAGAAGACAATAAATCAACAGGGTAGCAAGACAGAACTCTTTCTGTCCGTTACATTGCGTGCAGGCTACTCACCCTAGGTTGGGTGTACCGCTCAGATCTTTAATCATAGCCAGAACTCTTTCAGCTCAATCTGTAGACTGATTTACTAATGACACACCTTTAATCTCAGCATCACACACACTAGATTCAGCCACCTCTGAAAATTCCACTGCATCTAAGTCTGAGTGAGGCTTTAGGGGGACATCTAGACACAAACTATAATAGCAGGGAAAGCAGGATGCTGTGGATTTTTTTTCAAAGTTCATCATGACCTACCTTAAATTCTTAATGGTAGAACATTTATAGGGAATACAGGTGTTCTAAGCTGATTCAGACAGTAGATGTGGTGCAATGAGGAAAGAAATTATGAGTATGTGGTCAAGACAGAGAGTATGGAATGGACTCACCCAAGTGTTCCATCTTTAGGTTATTAGGTTATTAGGAGGTGCTATGGCAGTAGGCATTTTTGTGTTGCCCATCTCTTGAGTTGTTGTTCACTCTAATTTGCTCTTATCCATCCTGATCCAAGATTTCATTCAGCAATGTCTCTTTACAGACTTCCTGGAAACTGTCATCATTTTCCTTTGCTTCATTTGCTGCTCTCTTGATTTACTCCATGGTGTTCTCTTGTTAGTGACCAGTAGCATCTGGAGAAGAATATATGAGAGGTTGAGTTTTTGAGAGATTTCATGCCTTTAATTTTCTTTGGTGGGGAATTCTAGGTTGAAAATAATTTTTTTCTTTGAAAAACCTGGATCCATATTCACCATTTAGACTTTGTGCATGTAACTTTCTATTTTTATGTAGAAACTTGTAGTCTTTACTTAATTTCTGGTTCTGTGATGTCAATGTGGTTTTATCAGTGGGTCTTTTTGATCAGGTAACTTTTCTCATGCATTTCAGTTCTGGGGAAATACTCTTGAATTATTTTCTTGATGTTTTTCTTCACTAAATTTTCTCTGTTGTACTTTTATCCAACTTATACTATTCATATTATATTTCCCAGGATGGTTCTTAATTTTATCTTTTACTTATTCTTATTTTTTGTGAGATCATGACAACTTAGCTCTTAGACTTTCTAGTACATGTTTTTGTGCCATCGCAACTTACACTCCCAGGAAATCTTTGTTTCTGAATATTGCTTTTTGGTAACACTTTCTCATTCCATAAATTCAATGTCTTCTGCTATTTCAGTAAAGAAAATAATGGTAGTTGTCTTTTAATTAATTAAGCTTATTGGTGCATTTTAGGTATACTGATGATCACATTTCATTATAAGAATTCGTACCTGTACACTACATAGCCTGACTTTCCCCACTTTCCCATAATTTCCTTTTAATCTCTGTTCCATCCTTATTTACAAAGGCTTTGTTTCCATTTTTTATTCTTTTCTCATCATATATCTTCTTTTCCATTCCTTCTTTCCCCTTCCTTACCTCTAATTCTATGTTCACTGCATATATTTCCTTTATACTCCTTTCTTTGGTTTGTAGTGACCTCTTCTTTAAGCAATGCCAAGTGCATTCCATTTGCTTTCCCAGGTCCCTCCTCACCTTCTTCAACTTGCTCTGGGGTTGATGGCTATCCCCTGGGAACAAGATTATTGGCTTTCAGACCCTCTGCCTTTCATGAGGATGTGGACAAGGACACGTGCTAACAGATTGGTGAAAGTAAAGTGTTAAAATACTTATTGTCCCAGATCCTTCCCTGTGCGTTTCCTAAGCAGTGGTTTTATGTCTTTTTCAAAGGTATTTCTATGTCCTCTTCGGTGACTCTTTTTGTCTCTGATTACTAGTAACTTTTTTTTTTTTTAACCTTTCTTACTCTTTCTATCTTAGTGTGGCAGTCTAATTAACTAATTAACTCTGGGATAGGCCATTGCCATTTGTGAACCAATTCACCATTTCTAGCTTATATCAATATTATGATATTAGAACTGATTTTTTTTTTTTGCCTCAGGTTTTCCCTTTGAACCATTTCTCTATCCATCTACTAAACAAATGATTTCCATATTTTCTACAAGATAAAAATATAAGCATGGAGGTATTGTTTCCTTTGCATCCTTCATGTACTTTTTTCCAATGATGCCCTACCATGGTTTAATACCAATGAGAGTTTTAACAATTGCACCATTATCCTGTAGCAGATGTTATCAGAACTTGACCTGTGAACAGGGTAGGGTCATCACTGTTAATAAGCCAGTGGGTGATCTAGCTCCAAAATTGCATATTAGAGTTTGCTTCCCGAAACTACTGTCAGTATCAATAATTTTAGGTTGAGTTGCCCAGGAAACAGTGTGAAGTAGGGAATGTTGTTGGGCATAATATATTTAAAATAAGAAGCAGTATTGGGCAGTGAAGAGGAAAGACTGCAGAACACTTGCAATAGAGGCCTTAGATAATTCTTCAAGGAACTGGTGGGCTAGATTACATCTTCAGAGTCATCTAGCATGAAGGCAAAGGTGCAGTACCTCTTTGAACAGGTAATCTTTAGATATTGGATGCTCTCAATCAGGGCCCTTAACCTTGGATGTGGCTCCCTTGGGTTGAATCAGTCAATGCCTACAGAGGGATTCAACCATATCATAAATTCCTGGCACAGTACCCAGGTCCAGAATGGAGGATTCTAAACAGTCACTCCAGTTCCCTTTTCAATACCTTATGCATATGGCTCCTGCCTCTTACTGGCTTATTTCTTATTGGTCAACAGTCCATAATCTAACTATCCTGAAGAACTGTTTGTCCTCTATATGAGCCAGAGTTTCCTACTCATAACTTTTCTCATGCTGCTCCATCTTCCCACAAGACTTTCTCCAGTTGCTTTGTGTCATTCTTATTTGTGTGATTAGGAAATCTTTCATGTCTGAGGTCAGCGTAACTTCTGTGGTCTCCACTTTAAAATTTGCTTTCCAACTCTATTTATGCATCATAGGACTTAGCATGTTGCAGAGACTACAGAGACAGTCTGCAAACTTATCTATGAATTCACTGGACTGTTTCTCTCCCTGGTCAGGTCAACTGACATCTAATTTATCTTGAACATCCTACCTGGTGCTTGGCACATGATTGACAGCTCAATATTGTTTGCCCAAGAAATTAACCATTCGTGTCATTGCTAAATTATATAAGGTTTAATTTTTGGCTTACTCATTTTTACTTGTTTTATATACCTACTAAGAAGCAAGGCTCAAGTAAAAATACTGAATTCCCAAATGTATATTTAGCTGTATGTTTGGAGACTTTGTGTAAATATATCTCATCTCATAGTCTATGGCTCCTCCAAGTTTATTGTTTACTAGAAGCAAATTGTAATGAGTAATTATTAGCTACAGAAGAAGTTTAAATAAAATTTTGATATATGAATTGACTAATGGCTCTTTTTGGCAACAGATGTTAGTATTTCTTGCTCTTTTTACACTGATTCTAGTGTATTCAGCTTTATTTAAGACAATGGTTCTCAAAATTTAATATGGCTTTTTGCTGCCTGCAGATATGTTCAAGACTCAGATTGTGATTCACCAAGTTTAGAGTGGATCCTGACATTCTGCATTTGTAAGTCTTTAAGGCAATGTCAAAATTGTTTGAGAACAGCCTTTAGAATACAAAGTTATAAACACATTTTTTAAAAAAAAAACTGAATTTGAAGTTGTGTGTATTTACTAGATAAATGTTCCACTCTGTCTTCTTCCTGATTTCTCAATGCTATGTTCTTAATAAATCTTCTTAGAGTCAGCTTTAAGGCATTGAACTTAAGATATCATCTCACCACTCTTGCCATCCAAACTCTAATTAAGTAGAAGTATTAGCTTTTGCCAAAGTTTATACTATAAGAAACTCTAACTTCCGAATTCTTTGAGTAAAATTTGAGTGAATTAAAATTCTTAACCCAAGAATGACATTATTGGATGTTCAGCATTCTATTGATGACTTTATTAATGAAATAAACTTGTAGTTTCCCCCTTCTTTCTAAACTCAGAACCAACTACCAACTTACTTTAACAATTTTAATAGATTTTCAGTTATATAGTATTGAACCTTTTCTGTTGGAATTTGAGTCTGGTTTTTAAGTCTCACCGACCATTGATAAAAGAACAGTGAAACAAAGATAAAACTCTTAGGGAATGAAACAATGCTTATTGCTTAGAAGGGTGGATGTGTTTCCATGTGGAGCTAGTATTAATAATGGCCATTTGGCCTTGAGAAGTTCACTTGTTCCTCTCAAGGACCTTCAAGGTGGATGATGCAAAGCTATTGAGTTAAGCCCTTCCTGAGATTGCTTTCTCTCCTTGGGATGAAAAAATGATCACATGTGAGACACTCTAGCTCAAAATTGGACAAAGCTACTGGTGAATTTATCAACAGAAAAATTCTTTCCTAGACTTCAAAGAATACTACTCAGTCTAGGATCAGCAGAGAGCTAGACAATTAAGGGTACTGTTTTCTGATTTTGATTTTACTACACATTGTAGAAGAAAACCCATTCCCATGAGTTTAGGTTTGGAGGACAGCTGGAGTGCTTGGAATGGAGAGCTAAATGAGAGGTGTCTACAGTCACTGATTAAGTACCTAGATAGATAATGGCTGCAACAAGACTGACTACAATAAGCTACATTGTACAAATCAGAGGTGAAGAACTGCATAGAACCTTCGAGGGAGAAGAAAAGGCATAGAGGGTAGGGACATCAGGCAAGCAAGATGGCAAGAAGGTAAAAAGTGTCGCTTAGAGAAATTTGACTATAAAGGAAGAGATCATTCTAGAGGTTGAGCCAAAGCTGCAACAAAGTGTGTGGGTTAGAGAGGAGCAATGTCCATTTTTGGTGAGCTGTTATTCAAACTGTATTTGCCCAGCTACCCCTTGGAGCCCAGCGAGCTTCACTGTGAAAACGTTGAACAGTGAAAAATTGAGTGTATTTTAGGGTTCTGAGCATAATTGCTGTAGCTTCTTCTCACTCCCCTGGTTTGTTTTATTTATTTTTTATTTTTATTTTTTTTTTCTTACTCCACTGTTTTAAGCAAGCTGAAGGGAAAGGAAAATGGCATTGTTTTCATGAAGTTTTGAGTACACTTGGTTTTGAGAAGGCTAGTGAGAACGCTATGGCTCCGTATGTGGGAAATCTCTGCACTTAGATGGGATGATTTCTTATGGTCTTTTAGCACTTGTGGGCCCTGGTGAATTAGCACTGTGATGGATGAGAGGGCTGTGAAATCAGAGGACTTGATAGCTGACTAGAGGAAATTCTCCATTTTATATCTCAGAAAGTGAGAATCACAAGTTATCTTGTCTAAATCAAGCTTGGGACTTGATTTCTCAGAGAGACTGAGGGTTTGGCATTGTCTGGGGCAGAAGTAAGAGATGAGCAATTTAGTCACTACACAGCAAGCTCTAAGTCACTTATCTATGTTAGAAAATAGAAACTTTCAAGAGGTATAGTTTTCTGTCTTTGAAGAAACTGTCACTGGAAAAACTAACCTAAAATAATTTCTTTGCAGAATGCATAATGCTTTTATGTAGAGCTCCTTGATGTTGCTATTTTAGTGAACTCTTTCACTTGTAAGCACTCAGAAGCATGAAACTTTGTGTGTGTGTGTGTGTGTGTGCAGACTCAGAAAATTGTTTGCTTATTGTATGCTGTCTGTCATAGTAGGCCTGTGGGCCAGGTGGGCTCTGTGTAATGTGTTTGTGCTGCTGAGATCAGGGAGGGCCTTCCCATGTCCTGGTGCTTGGAAGCTAATGAGGGGAGAGTGGGTTCATAGGATCTCCCATAGGATCTCCCATCGGACTACTTGTCTTTCATTCCCAGCTCACTATGAAAAGGAATTATTCTGTTGGGTCCTCCATGAAGAAAATTTTCCCTGGGGCTTCCACTGGAGGGTAACAGTGATCCTAAACAGAGCCAGCCAAATAGCTCAGCAGATTAAAGTGCCTGAAAACAGGCACAGAGGCCTGGGTTCAATCCCCAGGCCTGCTGTGCAGGCCCTGCCCCTAGGGCACACTGAAGCAGCGATTGAGACTGGACATGGTGGTGTGCACCAGTAATCCCAACTCTTGGGAGGTTGTAAACAGGTGGATCACTACAAGTCCGTTCTAGTAGTGAGACCCTGAACACTCTGTGGGCCCTTCCCCCCCAAACAAACAAACAAACAAACAAACAAACAAAAAAACAACGAAAATATCCTAAACACAGATCTCCCACTTTGGGCAATTGTATCTGTAGGAAGAATGTAGGTGAAGGCTTCCAGAAAAATTTAGGGAGTGTGAGAGATGAGTAATAGGTTTGTCCATTAGGCTAAATTCCATAAATTCATGGAATAATAGAAGTCCACTCTTATTGAGCATTCAGTATGTAAGGACACAGACTGTATTGAGACTTCAAAATTGTAAAAAAACTATAACATCATATTTAATCTTAACCTAAATCCTACTAGATTTGGCTGCTAAATCTGTGGGTTTTTCTCCTTACCAATGAGTCTAAGTAGTGTGTGCAAGAATCACCTGCAAGAATAGTACAAAATTAGACACCTTGTTGTTCCTATTCCCTCAGGATTGTGATTTTTGGGGGACCTGAAGCTGAGATGTATTTTCAATGTACATTTTAAATACACTCCAGGTGAGTCAATGCAGGTGGTTGCAGTACTGTCTTATTCTGTGCCACTATCACAAAATACCACCGCTGGGTAATTTATAACAATAGAAATTTAGTTTCTGTGGTTCTGGAGACTAGAAGTCCAATACTAAGGTTGGGCAGAAGGGGGGTATCTGGTGAGGTCTTCTTTCTGCTCCTAAGATAGTGTTTTCTGGCTTCCAGAAAGGAACAATGCTGGGTACTCATGTTGTGAAAGGGACTGAAAGGCCAAAGAAGCCTCTGTTCAGCTTCAAGCTCTTTTATAAGAATGCCAATCAAATTATGAAGTTTAAACCCTCATAACTTAATCACTTCTCAAATGCCCTACCTCTTAATACTGACCTCTTATATTAGGGGTTGTTTTGAGATGAATTTAAATTTTTTTTTGTGTATTTAGTACAGGGTCTCACTACATAGATGGGACTCATGGTGATCCTCCTGTTTTCAGCCTCCCAAGTACTGGGGTTATAGGTGTGCACTAGTAGATGCCTGGTCTCAATCACGGTCTTAGCATGTGCTAGGGGTGGGGCCAGCTGCACACCGGAGATTGAATAACATGAATTTTAGAGGGATCATCCTTATTAAAGCATAACAAGTTTCATCACTACAGATTTAAAATTTCTGCTCCCCTAAATTCATATGTTAAAATCAAAACCCCAGTGTGATGGTATTAGAAGGCAGGGCCTTTGGGGGGTGATGGATGTGAGATGATGAAAGCCCTTCCATGGAGGCCCAAGGTTAGATTAATTAGACTAATGATGTTAGTACCCTTATACTAGTAAAAAAAAAAAAAGAGCCTAGTGGGCTCCCTTACTGTCTTCACCACACAGAACACTGTGAGAAGATGGCTGTTAGTGAACCAGAAAGCAGGAAGCAGACCCTCACCAGACACTGGTGTTGTACTTTCCAGTATTTTGAACATAAAAAGTAAATTTGTTTATAGGTCACCTTATACATAATATTCTCATAGCAACCAATCTGGAGTAAAACAATCATAATGGTAAGAAGCACTGGAATATGTCTATTCCAATGGCAAGCCATTTTCTGGGCATCTGTGGCTTTGTGAGTCAGAGGATCTATCACAGAAAGTGGGTTGCTAACTTTGTTAAGTTGACCTTTTTTTTAAAAGAGAAACAAGGGAAAGTGGGTATGTAATCCCCCACTACTGCAAATTATGCGGCAGAGCTTTCTTCATTTGGGAAAATCGCAGGGCTGAGCACATCCAGAGTGCAATGCATGAGCCTCTTTCATGATCATGGTATCTCCCTGTCAGGTCAGTATGGGTTGACATTTTTTCCAGGATATCCATAAGGGTAGGCTTTAACCTCCTGGTGTTTGGATTTCAGCCTCAAATTTTATCTCTTAGGAATGGGATCTGGGGATGGTGGAAGCAAAGAGATGTTTGCATGCAGGACCTCTGCACTAGTCAGAAAATTCTGCGGTTTGTGAAACTGCACAAGCAGAATTAGGAAAACTCTCTTCAAATTGACATTCAAGTTACTTCAACCATTTTTGCTCTGGAATGCAGAAGATAAGGCTGCAAAGCAACTGATTCAAAAGATCTAGGAGACAGAAAAGTTTTAGCCAAGATGTTTGACACGTGTCTCATTTCCATAGGTCCTTGAAGTGAAGAGATAATGTTAGATACTTTAAGACAAAGTGTCTATTATTTACTGCATTCACTTGGAAAGGTTCAAGTTGTAAAGGCAAGTGCATGGGAAATATAGATAATACTCTAACAAAAGCATTATAGGAGGTGATGGCTTGCAAGAAAGAACTGTGGAATAAAGCATATGCTAGAGCCACTCACAGGAGAGACTTCTGGATGATTAGCATACATCTTTTCTTGTTATGGGACCTGCCACAAGTGTTCCTGCAACTCTGGTTAGGCAATTTCCAAGTCTCTGGTTGGCATATTGAATTTCAGCTGTCTGTCCATCCTGACTGCAGTATCATCTTTGTAGTAGTGGGCTGAGGGAGGTTCTTGGCTACATGGCGACCTTCACTCAAAGTGACTTCTCTGTAGCATTCAGGTGATATCCTCAGCTTTTCCCCTGGAGGCCATCCAAGTGCTTTTGAGCACACTAAAGCAAAAATCTCTCAACTGAGGCTGGTTCACCACCACCACCACACTACCACTTAGCAGTATCTGGTTTTTGTTGTTATACCCAAAGGTGTAGGCAGGGAGGATGAACAGTAGTGCACAGAGGCCAGGACACTGTTTTGCATCCTACAGTGTACCAGGCAGTCACCCGCAGCAAATGCTGCTCAGAAGGTACACGTATTTCCTGCAACAGGTAAGTAGCTGTGGTTGGAGCTAACATAGAATTCTATCCTTTCAGGAGCCTCATCAACAGTTTTGAATTCTAGCTGTGGCCTAAATGCTGTGACAAGAAAGTTTTTTCCCTCAAGGAGAAGGGGACACCTTTGGGCTTCAGGATTCACAGGAGGCAGGACGAAGGCCAGATTTGATTTTGGCTCAATTGTGTGCAAGTCTCTTAGTGCAGGGTTTGACACATACAGGTCACTTATGTGTATCTGTTGACTAAAACAAATAACTGAGCTCAGAAACTTTCTACATGTTTCTTGCTCCCAGACTCTGAGCAACTCCTGGTCAGGGATGAAAGAGGCATATGTTGGAAAGACTAGGAGCAAGCTCTATTTCCCCTCCCTTCTAGGTCTTGGCTAGTGCCTTTTACTTCCTTCAGCTTCCCCTGGAGGGTCCCACATGGACTTTGGCATAACATAAAGCTGCATCTTTTTTGCCTCCCTTGTTTCCTAGCAGTATGAGTTGTTCAAGTGGTTTTGCCTCTGTGGTCTTCTGTTTCCTCATCTATAACATTGAAATAATAGAAGTTCATTTAGTGTGTAAAGTGTAAGAGGCTTACATGAAAAATTCAAACCAGAGATTTTTTCAAGAAGTTCATAAGTGGAGGGTAATATAGAAGGGGGAAACAAGTAAAGAATAGAACAACCTAAGCAGTAAGGTAGGAACATAAATGAGTTAGCATGAATACACCTAGCATGATGCCTGGCACTTGGGAAGGAGTCATGTTAGTGGCTTTTTCCTTTTGGAAAATTCCATGGAACCTCAGAGGAAGACTGAATATGGAAGAAGAGTTAGGTATGCATTTTGAGCTATAACAGGAGGAGGCATAACAAGTTTATATCTGATGTCCTCTATGTACTCCATGTGACATAGGTCAATGCTGTTTCCAGGAGGGATGGAAATGAGGAGAAAGACTTGGATTTGGGAGTAATGAGGAACTTGGAAAGTTGAATTGGGGCATGGAGAAAGAAATTAAATGGGAATAAGAATGCATATACTAAAACACAGCAAATACTGAAATGACATTCTTTTTTTCTTTAGAAGCACACAAACGTTTTTATTCTGATTTTGAAGAATAGATTCATGTTTGGGGAGGCAGTCCTTGTGCATGTTGGACATATGGGCTGTCCAAAGGGGAGGAACATTGACAGAATTATTGATAATTCAGGTGTTTGTGGGTCTATGATGATTAGAAAGGAATATGAATCCAGGATTTGGGCAGTAGACTTGAAGTGCAAAAGGAAGGAAGAAGCAGGCAGGGCACAGATTCAGGAGACAAGAGCATCATGCAATGTGGTATTTTGAAGAATTAGAAGTCCTGAGTGCTCAGATGCTCTATAATGAGTAGGCACCTTATGCACGGATTGTACAGGAGAGGTGAAGGTGCTTGGCAGTGTTTAGGTTCTATGGACACTGACTCTGGCTGCGTGATTGCAGGAGGTGAGGCAGATGGTAAACTGAGTCATGTAGAAAATCCTTACCATTTGTTATAGATTGTACTGTGATCACCACAAAAGATAGGTTCAAGTCTAAAACCCTAGTACTTCAGGGAATGACTTTCTATGGGAACAATTGTCACAGATACAATCAGTTAGGCTACTACTGGAGTATGACTGATCTTTATCCCAATCGACTGGTATTTTTATAAGAGGATACCATTGTGAAGACATAGACACACAGGGAAAAAATGGCAATGTAACAACAGAGGAAGAGATAGTAGTGTTGCAACTATAAATTGAACAAGATCAAGAATTGCTGACAAATGTCAAGAGCTAGGAAAAAGCCAGGAACCCTTCTCTCTCACAGGCTCTAGCTGGACCATGGTCTTGCTGACAAGCAGAATTTTTGGGCTTGTGCCTCCAGAACTGAGAGAACGAAGTCCTGTTGTTTTGATCCAAGTAGTCCATGGCACTTTGATACAGAAGCCTAAAGAAATTAACACATCACTTATCTCTCTCTTTCTCTCTCTCAGTCCAAGCTGCTCATCTTTTATAGCTCCTCCAGCAAGCCTTTCCCACTTACGATGCTGACCTCCTATGTTGTTCTCAGAATTGTAAAAACAAAGTCTGGCAATTATGCATAATTCCAGCATATAACTTTAATATGCTTTGTGTTTTCCTTCGAGTTCATTCAAGATTTTCTTTACCTAGGGTATAACACCTGAACTCTCAGAGTTTTTCACGCTGCCTGAGGCAGCGATCAGTAGCAGTAGCATCTTGCTCACTACTTGGGGACATCTTGCTGGCAGTTATGTAACACAGCTTCAATTTCCTCCCTCATCTAGGTTACTTGCACAGCACTTTTCTGGGGCACTATCCTGCTGGGGTTTGAATACTGCTGGGTTCCCTTGGCTCATTATAGTGAGCTCTGAAATGTACATAGGTCAAAATGTCATACTTTATTTTTTAACCATGAGAACAATTAAAACACAGAAATGTTCAATTTTGAGGAAACCCCTAATGCACAAAGAATTAAATGATAGGGATGAGGAGGAGAGGAAAGACTTTTCTAGCACAACTTTTTTTTTTTTCTTTTCAATTTTCAGCTATCAGAGCAGTAGTGTTTCTGATTCAGATGGCAGAAGAACTGAATTATTGACAAGGCTCCTTAAGAAGACCATTAATAGGTTGGCCAACTTGGCTAGAGAAATAAATAATTTCTATCACTTCCTTAACCAATGGTTTACTTTGTGATAAAAGTAAACCTTGATCTCTGGTCTGTGCTTGATTTGTCACTTTTATTTACTCACACCAGGGCATTGCCTAATACTCAGGCATATCAGAAATTAGTGTTGTGTTAATGTGCTCTCATTTGTGCAGGACAGAGACATCTAGGCCCTCATTCTGGTTTTACATCCCATATGCACATTTTGAAGAAAAATCCAGATCAAAAATGAGTTATGGGACAGAGGGAAGGCAGAAACAGAGGCTGTGCAGATCTGTCTTCTCATACATGTGCAGTGGAGGAAAGGATAAGAATGGGAGTCGACTTCCTACTTGGCTCCAGTGGGACGACAGCATCCTCAAATGGAGTGGTGTGGCATTGTTTGGGGAAAGAAGATAGTTTGAGGGAGGTGAGTGGACAGACAGCAGGGCTGCATATTCTGAGGCAGCTGGTGGGAAGAAGAACACCAGCTGGGACTTAAAACAGCCCAAGAACTAGGAAATGAGAGCTGGAAAGCATGAAAATTGGCAAGCATGGAGTAGGCACATGTTGGAGAAACACAGGGACACAGATGTACTAGGAGCTCTAAGGTGGTGGGGTTGGCCAACTCCCTCACTCCCGATTTCAGAGTAGCTGAAGTCAATGCACTTCACTTTGGCTGAGAGCCTGCAGAAGATATTCCAGTATGCTCTCTATGGGATGAAGTCACAACCCAAGGTCCTTGGCTTCCAAGACCCAGTTACATCATTTTTCTCCTGATTCAAGAGGTTTAGAAAAAAGATCATGTCCATCTGACCAAGGACCAACATCCTGGCCCTTCATGTGTTCAGAAGCCCGATGCCCCTGAATCCTCTGCAGCTTGAGTCATGGGTCAAAACTTTCATTTCTTTCTAGCAGAACAGCTCTCCACTTTCTGGTTGGGTGGATTCTGTGGTTTGAGCTATTCACCAGGTTGCATGAGTGGGTGCTCTGCCTTTCACCCTACCAGAGTTAAGCCTGTTACCCCAGCTGAGTCATGCACTGGTACATGGTCTACTTTGCTGGTGTCCCATTTTCAGTGAATCGCACTCTTCCATCAGAAGAACTAGGAGGGGGAGGATGTAGTAACTTAGCGAAAGTGATCAGCTCTTGATGTAGTCAGTGCTGAAGCAGGGGAAGACAGGCAGGCAGAACTAGACTGCTCTTGTACCCACCATCTTATGGGCATTATCTAGTTATTCCTAGATGTTGCTATGGAATGAGGTATGCCATGAGCACTGTATTGGAGAGTGTACACACTTTGCCTCCATGCAAAGGCTATAAGCATTATCCTCTATCTTGCAAGCTTTGAATAATGGTGTGCATGGTTGATAATAAGAGCTGAGATTTCAATTGAAGTCTTTTCTGAAAAAAAGAAAAAGGTTTTGGCCTTGATTCCCACCAAAAACTCTACTTTTCATCAGAAGCCAATGGCACTGACGTTTCCTGGGTGAATTTGCAACCTTTCTTATTTCAAAGGAAAAACTTGTACAAGGGACAAACCTCCTGATTTCAGTTCCCAGTGCAGTATTGATGGCTAGTAATATGCTAGGGAATCGTCATCAACTTGTTTTAGCTCTTGGCAGTGCTGGAGGAGATGGGGATTTGTGGGTTAATTAGGGAAATGTTCCATAGCTGTTCAGCACTGCTCCTGTCTGTAGTGAAGAGAATGGGTGAGTGGAATATTTCTGAGAATTCCATAGTATCAAACCTTATTTAATACTATAAAACATGTGTGGTGCTTATATGAGATTGCGCTCAATAAATATGCTCAATAGATACAATCTACTATATTTTTATTATTCTTTTCTAAAGTGATAGAAGCTATTAGATTGGCTTAACTCCAAGTGATTTGAAGTTGACCTAAATATATACTTCATAACAAGGTAAAGAATAAATTCAATTTTGTTTACTATCATGGACAACACTGATCCATGGTAGCTATTTCTAACTGTCTAAGAATAAGGCTGGTATGTAAAGGTGACTTGTGTAGGATGGAAACAAGTCATGTCATATCTGAGTACCAGATTTCAAATTTATGAAAGAAGGATTATGAATTCAGGATTTTTAGTAAAATTATTATTATTTTAGTTGCAGAGTGCAAGACAGAAGATTAAAATTATATGCAACGTAAATAGAAATTTCTTTAGTCCATTTAGGGAAGTATTTACATTCTCTTGTATTTCACGATCATTTTAAGATGAATTATTAGCTTTAGTATCTCAGTCTGAAGTTATATATTCCAACTTTATTGCTTTGATTTAATAGTCTATCTTAAGCATGCTTCTGAGTGAGAAATTACAAAAGAATTATTATAAGGGAGGAGATTTTAAGACTTTTAAAAAGTGAGGGTGAAGGCATAAAAATGTGCTTGTGAGGTTCTTTTGAGGAACGTGTAAAAGTTTTAAAGCCTTTTTTTTTTTTTTTTTCCTGTATGCCAGATAGATGAAGCTTTGGGAAGTAGGTCTCTGAACAGAGTTTTTTGATCAAGTAAGTTCCAAGATCATCCACTTCTTTGATTTCTCTCAAATATTGCATATATATGACACACCCAAGACTTTCCTCTATTTTACATTTATGTAATGTCTTCTTTTTCTTTCTAGCCTGCAAACTCTTTAAGAGGAGAAGTCATGCATTATACAAGTATACCTGCTTCCCAGTACTTAGACTACATATTCCTGTTGGACACAGCACTGGTTAAATAGATTTGAGGGAGCTGAACATCCTGGAAAGAGTGATTTAAGAATTCTTCATAAGACCACAGTCATGATTTATGTAGATTATATATACCTAGATTTTTCCTTACCAGCTGAATGACCTTGAACTTCAGTTTTCTGATCATCTGTATAGTGGGTGCTAAGATTGAACTTTTGGGGGAAGATTAAGATAATGGACCAGCTGAGGCTCAGTATCTGGCATCAAACAAGCCCTAAGTTACAAAAATCTTCAGTTATTGTTGCTCCCATGAATTCTGGAATCTTTGTTTCGTGACATTCTTATAGAGTCTGAAGCCTTAATTTTTCCTGCTTTCAGAGAAAAATTGAAATATCACTTATATCAGGCAATGTTAGACTTGTAAATGATATTGAAGATTGTCTAAGTCCTCCTGGAAAAATCTTAAGCCTGGCTTTACAACCAGATGTTGCAGGTGGCCCTGGACTTTGATCAAAGTAGGAGTGGAAAAGCAGAGAATCAAGAGATGGAGACCATATAGATCCTGGCAGGAGCACAGAGGTGATGGTGGAGAAGGAATGCAGTGAGGAAAAATTTATTAAATGTGTTTTAGAAATAATTAGACTCCTGGGCATGGTGGTGCATGCCTGTAATTCTGCCATTTGGGAGAGAGGCTGAAGCAAGAGGATCACCCTGAGTTCAAGGCCAACCCTCACTACATAGTGAGACCTCACCTCAAGAAAAAAGAAAAAAGGAAATACTGAGTTTGACTAGTGAACATAGGTGAGGAAAGTGAGAAAAACTTGTATTTTAATCTTATAAAGCCAGGTCCCGTGCAAGGTACTCTGCTGAGTGTTCATACTAATGCCATCAAGTCCTTCATTCTTGGCTCACTTCACAGATAAGGAAGCAGTTCAAAAAGCTGACTCACCACTGGTCCCGTTGGCCCCTGTCCATTGCCTTGTGAAGGCTGAGGAAGGGGAACAATACAGTGATTACACAGCCAGGTCAGGCTGAGGCCACTCCGTACACGTTGATGTCAGGCTCGGGAGCATGATCTCATCTTCAAGGTCAGAAAATACATTCAAAGTTTTTAGTTTTGGAGGTAGAGGAATGAAGCTTATCAGTTTATTTTTGACATGCATAGTTACCAGTTTAGTTTCTGTCCATCCAAATTTGTTTCGTAGGTTGTATGTTTTCTTCAGGAAAAATGGGGATGGGTAGAGTGTTTAAGTCTCCTCTGAGCCCCATGTGCACTTGCTGTTATGAGGAGCAGAAAGTTTGCCCTCTTGCTACTAACAACCCAGAGAGAGCCAGATAACTGTGGGGCCCTAAAGTTGCTACTACTTTCTTAGCAAAATCTAACAATGGGGCCCAAGATAGCATTATAAACATTCATTCTGAATTTTCCATATCTTCCCCACTCCAGGTTTATCCCCTCAAATCAGGTATTTGATTCAGGTCTGAAAATGTCATAGCTCGCCATCAGTTTCCTTGCTGTCGGGGAACAGAGGTGAGTCATGGATGTCATTACATTATGACCCACAATACATTTAATGTGGAATGGAATTATGTGACAGGACCTGATAACTCTCTGTTGCCTTGAAAACTAACACTTTCCCTCCACTGTGGCATTTACATTTCATTAGAGCCCTGCGTTATCTGGTGCCTTTCAGCAGCATGTTACCCAGCCACTGTGCAACCGCAGTGGCTGTCTGTCTAATCATCCCGGATGCGGCTTGGCATGGGCTACCTGCCCTTCTCACCCGGTAGGCTTTTAGAGTTCCAGATCCTTTTGTATTTGCTTCTGGACTCTTATAGTGACCCTGGGAAAGTTGATAAAAGTTGTCAACAACATGCTTCCCTTTCTACTGACCCGGTTGCTGTGCAGAGATGCCAAATGTAAGTTCCCTTGGGAACTTAAATTCTTGAGACCTGCTTGGGGGCTTTCTGCTCTACCAAATCTGCACAGCTACTGCATGGTTCTGTCTTTAACTAGGCTGACCATAGGAAATAATAAATCTTTCCTGCCAAAATTTAAGCTCCATTCATCAATAGGTGGGCTAACATACTGAGCTTACAAAGCAGCAAGCAGCATCTTCTCTGCATCTTTCCTTATGGAGAATTTAGAGATTTAGGAAACTTAACAGATTACTTTCATCCAAACCCTAGACATTCTGCTCCAGTAGATCTAGTGTGTGGTCATAACTGTGTTTCCAGAAAAAGATTCAGTTGATTCTCACATATCACCCTGGATTAGAAGGGTTCCTCTTGTAAGATAATTGTGAGGCCCTACAACTGCACTGTCAAATGCAGTAGCCACTAGTCACGTGTGGAGACTTGAATTTAAATAAACTAAAATAAAATAAAGCTGGAAATTTAGTTTCCTAGTGATTCTAGCCTTCCCTTTCCTTCCTTCTTTTTTCTTATAAGCATCTTTATTAACCTTCTGCAAAAATAACATCTGAGGAGAATCCTTAAGGCAGAGAGTTGGGGGTGCTGAGGTGGCCTTTATAAATTACTCTTCAGGCTTTCATACCAGCCCTTTTCAAGTACTCTTGGACACACGTGGCTAAGCCTGACTTTATTTAGCAGCACGGACATAGAACTTTTCCATCATCTTAGAAAGTCTGCAGGGAGTGCAGCTATGAAGCTGTTATGGTTTCTAGTTGTTCCCCCAAAGCTTCATGTAGTCATGGAGTGGGGACTTCTAGAGTCTGTGATTAACTCATGATCCACTGAGATTATGCGTGATCCAAGGCCAGGATTATGGTTCTTAGTACTGCTGGGATTATGGTTCTGAGTACTACATCCCACCCTGGGGTGGAGAGCCTGAATGGTATATAAGAGACAGAGAGACAGATCTTCTTTAGCAATTGTTCTTTGTTGTCACTGTTGCTGTTCCACCACCATGGACTGCTGCTCTCTGCCACATGCCCCTCTGCCTTGGAGCCAGCTGAATATGGACTGAAACCTCCAGTAACTGTGAGCTAAATAAACCCTTCCTTCCTAAATTTTGGGTGTTAGGTATTTGTCCCCACAACAAGAGAAGACTAACTAATATAAAAGCATATCTCTAGTATAATGTATTGCTTATTCTAAGTGATGAAGCAGCACTCTGGAAAGCAGGGCAGGATGGGAAGAAAGAGGGAGGCCTAGGGTGTGCTTTCTCTGACAGGATAAACAGCAGTCCATGGCTATTTTTCTGATACCTAGGGAAGAAATCCATTTTGGCTAGATCGATGTTTCCAGTAGGATTATGGGGTCAGCAACTGATACAAATACTACTTTACAATTACATGCTATTTCTAATAAGAAATATTCTGCTACTCAAGTTTCTGATTTATAAACTAGTGTTAATTATAAAAGCAATTTTCACTTAAGAGCATGAGAATAGAAATACTCATTCATAGTCTGATAATCACACTAATAATTAAGGAGTAATAGAAACATCATATTAGAGGTAGATGTATTGATGTGGAGAAATTTCTCCTAGGTAATCTGTTTTTCTTTTTTTCTTTTTTTGTACCAGGAATTGAACTCAGGACCTTTTGCTTGCCAGGTAGAAACTTGTGCTCCTGAGCTATCTCTCTGGCCCCTCCCCTAGGTAATCTTGATTGAGGAAAGCAACCACAGAATGTAGGGGCAACTATGAGTTTCTGTGGAGTATAAGGAGGAGAAAGATGAGAAGGATTAAGTTAAGCAAAGGAGCAAAAAAGACTATGTAAAATGCACATTAGGATAACATTATGCATTTATGTAAAATCATGCATACTTACATTTTAATAAGAGGTGATAAAGTTTTCTAGTTGGAAAAGTTTACTGACCATTCCATGCATAGGTCAGTGAATGGTGGAGCTAGACCTTGAATCTAGATCTGACTCCAATCTTGGCTCAGCATAATCAATGGTCCAGAGCCCAGACTCTGGGGTTAGACTACCCAGTGACATTGGTCTTGATCCTGCCACTTTCTGCCAGTGGAGATGCAAATTGGAGTCATTATTGCTAAAATGAGAATGATAGTGATTACTTCTTGGAGTTGAAAGGGTTAAATGAATTGTTATTTTGAAACAGTTCACTGCTGGACACAACATAGGACCAATTTAAGTGTAAGGGGATGTTTTTCCTTTATTCCACTCAATTGTATGAAATTTATCAGGAAGATGTGAATATTACTCCCAGTGTTTTAATTTTTGATTGGTCTTTGAGGAACATAAAAGCAAGGTTTTATCAAAGGATTAGGGTGAGTTAATTCCAATCAACCACTTACAATGCATGAGCATCATGAACTGGGTTAGGTGAGGGGCCTAAAAATCACTTCTGAAATATCCACAGACAAAGGTGTGCAAGTAGAATAATCTGCATAACACAACTGAGGCAGTATATGATGTTTTGGGGTACATGCTTGGGTTCTGATGTGTAATCTTTTAGATCCTGTGAAGTAGGGCCTATTATCTTGAGGTTTCATCCCAGCCCACAGTGTGGAGCACAGCTTTCTATCCTGCCGTGACTCAAACATGTTCTATTCAGGAACCATGCAGGTAGGGAGATACTGCCCTATCATCTTTGTTTCAAAGACTACCATCAGCACTTCAGCTGGATCAGTTTTCATTGATTAAAGCCAATTGAAGGGATAAAAACTATCCTAGCCAGCCCTGCATACATCAGTACATGGAAACAGAGTCAGCTTTAGCTAAAATTGAGATAATTGCTCTTTCAAGGAGAGTCATCCAGGTGGTTCTCCATACAAAATAGTGTGCACTTGCTAGGAAACTAAAAGAAAATTAGAGAAACTGGACCAGAAATGATGCTTTGGGGAATCTATTTTTATGAACTAAAGATCAGTAGGGAAATCGCTTTATGTATAAAAATGTTTATTGCTACATTTTCATAATAATAAAAGATTGGGAGCCACTTAAATGTCCTACCATGGGGATTAAGTTAAGATGACTGTTAAATATCTAATTTAATGGAACATCATAAACTTGCTCAATTGCTTAAGAAAGAAGGACATAGTGTGTTAAGGACTCATGCTATAATGTTATATGGCAATATTGAATTTAAAATTATACACATATAATTATATTTAAATAAGAAATTTTCAAAAAAATAAATCAAATTTTCATGGAAAAGGCTGTCATAACATTAACACTTGCATAATACAATGATCAGATGTTGTATTGTAATAAACAATTAGAGACTGACATGGGATGAAGATCTGCTTGTGTCTGGCTGTTTACTACTGGCAATTCTATAGTTTCCAGAGCGTATCAGTCTTTACTTGGCTGTGAAGACAGAGGTTGGAGGCAGTACATTGGGCTCTTTGTCTTTTTGATGAGCTGATATGTCATTGGAATGTGAATTTGCAGGGAGACATCTATCTGTTTAAGAGAAGTCTTTTTTCTTAGATTTGTGGAGTGACTGGGGGATGACGGTAGAGAGAAGAAAAGATTTTTCAGTATGTAACATCTCTTTTTCTTCCTCCCACAATAAAGGTTAATCCTCCAGTACCAATCTAATCAGGTCAGCACCTCCTCATGACATCAGCAATCCACTTGACCCTGATTGAACCCTAAGTTCAAGTATCTTCCAGAGACTTACTGGTTCCTTTTCTCAAAATATTTAGCATATTTTGTTTGGAACTTGTATAATAGCTTCACTGAATTTCTGAAGGCAAAGAAAGACAGTGTTATCTGCCATTTATTTTTGCCAAAATAATTTTTAATGAGCTATAATTCACATGACATGCAATCCACCTGTTTAACATATACAGTTAGGTGGTGTTTAGTATATTCAGAGTGGAAAAATCATTATCACTATTTCTGGAACATTTTCATCTCCCAAGGAGGAGCTCTGCCCATGAGCAGTCAATCCCCATTATCCCTTTCTCTTAGCCCTTAATAACCATTAATCTGCTTTCTGTTTTTAAGGATTTCCCAACTGTAGACACTTTAAACAAATGAAATCATACAATGTGTGGCTTCTTGTATGCAGAAGCATTTATCAGTCATTCATTCCTTTTATGGCTGCAACATTCCTCTGCAGGTCAGAGTAATCTTATATTTGTTTTGTTATCAGCTAGCCTCATAGTTGCTTATATAACAGTCAGTAATATTCTTTAAATATTTCTCCTTTTAGGTAGCCATTGTCATTTTTTTTCTTTTCAATATGGCATCTCAAATCTCTTCTGCAAATGTATTAGTTAGAGTTCACTAGATGAATAGATTTTATAGAAAGGATTTACAAGGTAGGTAGGCTTAGAGTGGTAGCTTGTGGAATCAGTAGTGGAAAAATGCAAAATGTCTGCACTGTGGAGAGCAATTAAAGGTCAAGGTCAGAGCTTACTGTAGAGCCTTCTTGGAGTCCATGTTAGGAAGATGAAGGCTTTGCAGGGAAAACATAATGTACAAAGGCAATGATGAAGCCTGGAATTCTGAAGAGGAAAAAGAAGACTTCTTTCACTTTTCCTTTTTTTTTTTTTTTATTACATCCAGGCTATAAGTCTAATCGTTGATGACACCTACTTATACCATAGATCTTTGAACCTCAGTGTGTAGCCTGTGGATCAGTCATCCATGAACACACTCAGAGCTTTACTGATTTGCTAGGGGATTCTTACTTAAGTTAACATATCACAATTAGAGATCATACCACTCTGCTACAAATTATTCCCAACTCAAGTTGACAAGATTGATAGCTTGTAATTTACCCTCCATTGCTTACTTAACTTTATTTCTGTTCATGGACAAGATTGAGCTTCTTTTTTTTTTATTTTGCTGTCTCAGCCCACACTGGGGGGTGGGGCTGGTGTGGCATGTGGTGCCAGGGATAGAACTATGGTCTCACTGCTTTGCCTAAGCTAGCCCATGCAAGTGCTTTAGACCACTGAGCTATCTTGCCAGCCAAGATTGAGCTTCTTAAATAATGACAATAAAAATATAGTCAATTTTTCTGAAATAGTAACTGTATAACAGTCAGCTTTGGTGCAGCAACATTTAATCACATCATATTATCTTCATTGAGAATGCTTATTACATTCTAAAAAATAGTTTAGACACTAGGACTTAGCTGAACAATACACATATAATTCCTGTTCTCATGGATTTGAAAGTTATTACATATATAACAAAATAAATGAGTAAGTATGAATTATGGCAATTAATTAAGATCATATTTGGGAAAATTAAGATGATATTTAACTTGACAGAGACGGAAAGTCTCTTTTGGTGAGAGGAGCATATGGGATTGACCCTGAAGGATAAGTTGACACTATCCAGTGGAAAGATGGAGGGATATGGGATTAACATGTTGAGATCCTATGGCAAGAATGTACTCTATAGCTTACACAAAAAGAAAAAAAGGGACATGGAGACTAGGACATTATGTACAGCCATGGATGATAAGAGTTGTGACTGGTAAGTTAGGCAGAGTCTAGATCATATATCATCTTATAGGTCTTGTTAAAAGGTTTGAATTTTTATCTCAAGTACAAAGGAAAGCCATTGGTGTTTTTTAAGCAGAGAAATGTTAAAATACAATACTTGTTAATTAAGAACCAGTCTAGAATGTTTAGAGGGAGGAATACAGATGGAAGAGTTTTTGGTATTTTTGGAGAGAGCTGATGGTGGTCACATGAGGTAGATGGCATACATGGATGGGCTTGAAACTTACTGGAAATAGAGTTACAGGATCTGGCTACTAGCTGGTTACACTCTCTGACATAAAGGAGACCAAGGGAGATTCCTAGTTTTCTGGTATTATCATAGGCAGCTAAATTACATATAAATTAATATATATATAGTCAGAAGGGATCAGGCTGTCAAGGAAGTCAGCAGAAAAAATAACAACATCACAATTGTCTCTGGCAGTGCATCTGAGGAGCACAAGACCTCAGGATAAAGATGCAGCTATCAGGCTTACATACCTCCCTAGGGGATAAAAATCAACTTGGAATTATACTACAATAGGTATCACCTGGTCCAGTAAAGTCCAGATAGACATGTCACGGGGGGCAGAGGTGACCAGAGCCTCCAGACACATTCCTTCCCCAAAATGCCTTTGTTCTTTCCATATGAACTTTCTGTATGCTACTCTATTGGACTAATATTAGATAAACAGCTATACTTGTAGTCTTATCAATTGATTATAGCTTGGTCCATGTTGTACTCAATTGTGATTTTGTACCCATCTTGTGATTTCGAGCTATAAAACATTCTTAGAGAAGTGATCTCTGTGGCAATTAACTTCCAGGTCATCCCTTGTCTCTAAGGAGCTTTTCTTATTCTTTAATAAGTTTTTCCTACTTTTAGCCTTCTTTATCCACTGGAATTCACTGTATGATTTCAGGGGACATGAACTCGGTATATGTGACATTTAGTAGGTTGGGAATTGTATTTTTCCCTCTATCAGCATGAGCCTCTAGAGAGCAGATGAAAGGGCCATCTATCAAGGTTGGAAAGGCTAGAAGAGGAGTTGACTGAGGGCTTGGTTCTGGAACAACCAAGAAGTTAGTTGTAGACTGGTTAAATTTGAATGTTCCAAAGTACAAAGGGCAGATATGCATTTATAATTCCTAGCTGAAGCCCAGAAGAAAGAGATTGACTGGAGATACCTTTTTTTAGTATCTTTGGCATCTGAATAACTGTGGCCTATCTGAGATTGCCAAGAGAGAAATGATGAGTGAAGACTTCAAAGAGCCAGGTCTCAGCCATGACTAATTCTTTTGATGTTAAGATGGTAGTGATGGGTCAGGTGCAAGTGAGAGAAGGGTGGAAAGTCAACCAAACAGACTACAGGAATAGCCAGAAAAACATGAAGGGAGCCAGGAAAATGAGATGTGGTTATGAAACCATGAGAAGATAATATTTCCAAAAGAACACAGCTGTGTTGAACATTCTGAGAGGGCCAGTATAACTGTATTTGTCTCACTGTTGATGAACCAATGGTAGCAGGTTTTGTGCAGTGTGGGCAGCAGATACCAGACTAGACTAAGTTGAAGAATAAAGGCAAATGGGAAATCAGAGACAAAGAATGTTGAAAATTCTTTTGGGTAGTGGGGATGTGAAAAGATGTAGAGAAGTAGGGCATTTATTGTTAGTTCTTTTTGTCTTCTTTGTCTTTAGGAAGGGAGAGAATAGAACATATTTAGATACAGATGGAAAGGAAGGTAAAGATTCCTGAAGTATAGAGAGGCACTATTGATGTTAGCAGTTCCCAAGAGGATGGCCACGTGGGGATGGGCTGAGATTTCTGAAGTTGAAGGCTATAGTAAGAGAAAGCAAAGAGAATATGCATGGAGGTATATACAGGCTTGGGAATTTAGTAGCTCATAAATGCAAGAATTTCCTTCTACTGGGACTTCTTGTTTCTTTATGAAGTGCAGGTAAGTGTCTTAAAGTAAAGAGCATGGGGAATCCATCAGAGTTATGGGTGGTATAAAGAAGGGAAATGATAATTGTGGGGTTGGGATAGCAGCAAGCTCACTATTCAGAGAATAAGGAAAAGTCTAAATTCTTTTGGCTGGAATTCACTTGTATATTTATTTGATGTTTTATGCTAGGCCCAAGAAGGTATGTTTAACCTTTGCTGTGTCACTCACTGAGGACATAGCAACAAGTAATACATAATTTAATCACAGTTAATGCTGAAATAGAAGAATATAGAATGGAGAGTGGGAGAAAAGAGATATGTATACATCAACCTGAGCTCTGAGAGGTAGAAGATTTCTTAATGGAAAAAAAACTACTGAGTGAACTGAGACTAGAACAGTCTGAATTGGTTAAGCTAAAAGGCCTCAACAAATGAGTTCAGGGCAGATGATCTTGGGAACCTAGCAAGCTCATCAAGGGCGAAGCTTAATGAGAGTAGATGGGTAATTGTAAGCCATGGTGGTGGGGAGTTGAACAGAGACTCCATCAAGGAAACAGTGTGTTAAATAGCTTGGATTGTGTTCTGGATGTTTTGGTGAGACAATGTGAGAGCTCTGTGTAGGACAGAAATTGGATTTGCCTTTTTGACAGGTTGCTCTGGCTATTGGTAAGGCAAGCTTGAGGGGGTGCAGGGCGCAGCTGCAAGAAGTAAGTCAGTTAGCCATCTATAATACCAGTCAAAGTAAGTAGGATAAGGGAATGATCCAGATTATCTCTACAACTTCGCATTATTCCTTTGAGATTAAAAGTCCTAGGGAGGAAGTTTCTATCGGAGCTTTTCTACCTATGTCAGGAATGGTAAGAGAGAACTGCCCCTCTATGAGTCCAGTGCAGAAGACAGAGTCTTGCCTCCCAACTATACTTGCAGTAAGGAAGTCCACCTAATAGGACATTCTTGTTATTGGTGTGCAGACAAAATGACAGATATTCACAACATTTTTTATCCTATAACTTTCCTTTTCACTCACCCAAATGGTCTAGAGTTCTAAATCATTTACCTCCTTTTTAACTACCAGACATTCCTAATAGATATATTTCAAATTTGATTTGTGTGGATGTTCTAGACTCATACAGAAGGCCTATCCCATTAAAGAGTTTTCAAGCACATAACTAAAGTTATGTGCTAAGTAAAAAGTATGACTTTGACTTATATGATTTCCTAGATTTAGGCTAAGACCATGCCAATTTTCTAGTGTCAAAAGTTTACTTTCACAGACACTCAGTTAACTATAGAGTGATTTAATAGCTTATCACACTGTACTTTTCTAAGTTTATCTTCCAAAATGACAGAAAAATGTAAGTGTATATAGCCCCAGGCTTTGTGGGACCAAATAATTTCATTTCTTTTTATTATTCATTAGAAAATAGAAATTGTATATTCTAAATATTTTTAAGAGATATATACCAATAGATAAGAAGAAAGGAAACCATCATCTGTCTCAGATCCACCAGTGACTATCTAGGAATTTCTCTACTTGTGACCATGTTTCATTAAAAGGAGCTGTTTCAGGAGTAGGAGGGTCTTCCTGATTTGGCCCACATTGTCTCATTAGGTATCAATAGTCACTGGTATTACCGAAAATTACTTTGGCAGTTGCTTGAAGTGCTCAAGAGTAATAATGAAATTCAAGGTCAGGCTGATTTGCAGGGGAAGATCAGGCAAGAATTCATGGATATCTAGTCATCAGACAATAAAAACTAGGAGTTTGGGATCCATACATTGAAGATAATGTATGGTAAGTTGCCAGAAGTAATAGATAGGCAGCAACTGGAAATGTAGACAGGAAAGGTAGATAATGGGTCAGCTGAGCCAGCTGGGTACAATTCACAAATGCCTAGGGATGACTAAATCACCTAAGATCATTCGTTTAGAAAATGAAGGAAGTGCCCTAAGCTAGTTATCTTCCTGGCTTGAAGATTTAAATGCAAGTTGAAGCAGGCTTCCAAATAAATCACTGTTATTCTTCCCACTTGTAGGTAGGCTAGTGTTCTGTGTGTTATGGCAGAATTGAGTTCCTTAGCTCTTGATGTCCCTTCCATTAGCAGGTAGTTCAAATACTGTAGTTGCTCCTCAGGCCACACCTTCTGCATATCCCTCACTAAAGATCACCGTTTTATTTCTAGTGAGCAATTATGAAAAGAAAAGTATTGCTTGGGAGGCAGATGAATGAGAATAGTTGTTGCATGTTTTCCTGGAAGAAACTCTGCTGTTTTGGGAACCTTGCTGAAATTCAGGAATGTCCTTACAGCCAAGACTGACTCCAATGGAGGAATACAGGAGCACTTACATACTACCTAGAACTCTAGAACATGAGCATCTTACATACTACCTCTTCTTGCAATTTCTATTTACATATCATCTATTTCTATCTATCTATCTATCTATCTATCTATCTATCTATCTATCTATCTATCTATCTATCTTTGTAAAGACTGATTGAATCAGAGGCAGTATGTATTATTTATTAATACTTTCAGTAATGGAGTCAAATATATCTCTTTGCATCTGTGTGATTCTGTATAATCTTTTTTCTCTAAGCTTAGATGTGTTCACCTGAACAATGGAAAGGTAACTATGTCTGCTCTGTAGAGGGAAAGCTCAGATTTAATGTCCACCCTTTAGTCTAGGATCAGCTTCTACATTGAGTCCCTCCCTTCTCATCTACTCTTCTGAAGCCATCTTGGAATTCTTTCAGGGATTTGGGGTTTTCTTTATATCGTCTCTCCTCAACTGTAGCAGATCATTCTGTTCTAACAAGTCCTCATTTGATACTTTTCTTTAGTCTGAACTTTGAATTTCCAGAGTCAAGTATGCCTCCCAAAGTAGGCATCTACAACCCAAGAATATCAACCTGATTCTGCAGATCTACTAGATATGGCTTATGGTGAGGTATTTTTACCTATCGAGCTATTCATATAAAGCCAATAAATCAAAGGCATAGAGGAGTAAAGACATATTCTCACAAGATCATCTTTTAGTTTCTAACCCAAGATCTTTCTGCTATGAGAAAGTGGATATGGATTATTGTTCAGAAGATCTTACACATACTTTAGGACAGTGCTGCATCTTTGCCAATTATCTCCAGATGGTTCTGTTTCAACAAGCAAATCTACAATTTAAAAATAATCAGTCATTATGGGGATGGAATATCTAAGACAAACATGTCTTTATGCTCACTTTAAATAACTTCCTTTGTCAGAAAGAATATTGGGGGACTACTGAAGGTAAATAGCTATTCAGCAGTTTAAAATGTCTGCTTCTGAGGATACACAGTTTCTTAATGGCAGAAATTCAGTGTACTCCAAATGCCAACAGTGGCAATCTTGGTTACCTGAATCATGGCACTAGTTGGGAATACCGTGTTGATTGTTGCCCCTGACGAACTGGGCACTCACAGACTGAATCGAAAGTGAATTTATAGCAGTGTTTTCAGTGCTTCTAAAGAGTCTTTGAATTCAACTTGGCTGGAAGCAGAAGCATTTGTGCTATTTTATGCTTTTAATTTTTTTCTTCTATTAACATGATACTAATTTCATAGGAAAATTTGGACAACTTCCTTTTTTCTATTTTTCATGAAACCATACAAAATGTCAATCTTTTATGAAAAATTCTATTCCTTGAGAATATTATAAAATACCTGTAAAACTGCTTCTTTTAAAAATTATTTTGCTTCTGTACTTTTTCTTTTGTTTCCTGGTTTTTGTATTAGGCAAAAGAAAGAACAATATTCCTTCTTTCTGCATTTTTTTAATTTTTAAAATTTGTAAATTTATATGGCTGGAAAGATAGTTCAGCAGACTAAGTGGGCAAGCACAGGAACCTGGGTTAGATCCCCAGCACCACATGTCATGCTGCTCCCACCCCCAGGCATGATGAGCTGGCCACTGAGACCAGGCATGGTGGTGCACAGCTACGCACTGGGGACACTCAGGAGAATTACTATGAGTCTGAGCAGTGTAGTGAGACCCTGTACCAAATACAGTTAATTATTTTTAAATTTTTATTTTATTTTTGTATTTAGTACAGGATCTACAGGGTTTCGCTCTACAGGCCAGACTCATAGTGATTCTCCTGTTTTCAGCCTCCCAAGAGCTGAGAATACAGGTGCGCGCCACCACACCCAGTTTAAATTGCCATCTCAGTGCACCCGGCATGCAAGGGAATGAAACAGGTCCCTGCATCTGCCTAAACAGGTGCTTTAATCCACTGAGCTATGGCCTAATTTCTATTTTTTAAAGAGAACAAAAAATATTAAAAAAAAAAAAAACCTAGTGATGATACAGAATTTCACCGTACAAAATGATAAGAATTCACCAGTGCTGGTTATATTACACATATTGTCTTCAAATTAGTTGTACACATTACCAGACATAAGCATGAAAAATTGGTCAAAAATTATAAAAAAGTAAAAGGAGAGAGTAAAAATAAGCATTATCTGTTCCTTTCAATAGACTAGCAGATTCAGCAGTACAATTGTCCCAGCTGTCCTGTGTCTTAGGCATGTAAAGCTCTTTCTCCCTTCATTGTTTCTTTCATTTCGCCTTTTGCTCATCCTAGTTATCCCTCCTCTTTGAACAGTTTCCCTTTCACAGTGTCAACTGTGCCTTTTGCATTTTATTTACTTTCTTAGGTTCTTATACTAGGGAGACAATATGATGTTTACGCATGTGGATCTGATTTATTTCACTTGTGAGTACAGTATTTAGTTGTACCCATTTATGTAGGAAAGCTTTGGGTTTATCTTTTTTTACAGTGGAGTAATATTCTATTGTGTGAAAATATATCTTTTTGTTAATTTCTTGATTGCTGGGCATTTGGGTTGTTTCCAAGATTTAGCTATTAGAAGTTACACTATTATAAACTTGGGTCCACATATATCACTGTGCTATGATGTTTTTAGTTCTGTAAAAATATCCAGAAGGGAAATAGATGGGTTGAGTTGGAGCCCTAATTCCAGCTTTTTGGGGAATTTCCACAATGATTTCCATAGTGGTGGAACCAGTCAACATTTACTAACAGTGGAAGGGGGTTCCTCATACCCATAGCTCCCCAGAAATTCTTATTGGTTGATTTTTTAAAATTTTATTTAAAAATAAATAAATAAATAAAATTTTATTTTATTTTATTGAAGAACAAATAGCAATGAGACAGTTTCAAATCAAATTAGCAGGACAGATTCAATAATTAATACATTGCATACTGTTTTCGTAGTGTTTTCTTGTCATACAAGGTAAGTACATAATATTCTACTTAGAAACACTATTGAGTAGATGTCTCTAATCAATGAATTAAGAGAATGTAGCTGTATACTTATTTTTTTAAAGCTTAATTATAATACATTTTCAATAATTGGCACTTTCTACCTTGTCACCTTCCTAGTGGTTGTCCATAGTACAAGAAGCTGACAGAATATCCTAACACTATTTGAACTAATAGTACAAACACTATTAGTGTAGATCTTGCTTCTCATAGAATTACGCAAAAGTACTGCATATTTATCCTAACTGTGCTGTGTATACAAACACAGAATGGCTCTTCCTTTTTAATCCCCCTTTTTATGTTCAGCCCTGTCAAAGATGGGCATTCCATTTTAATCCAATTATAGGTGCCTGAACTCAGCAAAACAATGAAACACAGTCCAGCGCTCCACAATAATAGTGAGTTATCTGAAGAAGTTGTTGACTAGAGCCATTTATAGCTCTGTTTGTTATTAAGGCCTTATTTTATAACCTCATTTTTATACTCTTCCGCTAGATGGTTAAGACCGAGATAAAGCAAGACCTGTATAACAAAAAAATGTAACTTTTGTAACTGATGAGGTCAGTCAAGTACCCTCAGGGTTTATCCTGTAACCCCGTACGTCACTCTGGAGATCCTTTATGAGTGTCAGCCATGTGGATGAGTCATGACCATTGCTTGACCAGTTTGTTCTCTGTAAAAGCCTGAGAGAAAGTTTTCTCTCTATGTGACTCTCCTTAGGCACACTATAGATCATCTATCGCATTCTTCTATGTCTCCATAATCTCCTTGATTAGAACATTTGGGGGCACAACTGAGTTCTAATATGTTACAGTACAGGTTCTCCTATGTTCTGAGTCTTCACTAAACTTGAAAGGCTAGGGCCAAAATTTTGGCTGACTTTGCAGCCCTTCCATTTCTCCAATTTTTGGTCTGTGAACTTAGGTTGTTAACCATCCAGAAGAAAAGCTAATTAGTACCCTGCAACATATGCAGTTCAGTCTACCCTAACTATCTGATGAAATTCTTTTTAGTTATTATATATTTCTATTTGTATTTCTTCTTTTGAATTCTTATACTAGGGAGACTATATGATATTTGCACATGTGTGTCTGGTTTATTTCACTTATGAGTATATGTTCAAGTGGCATCCACTTAAATATGAATGCTTCAAATTTATCATTCTTATAGCTATGTAATACGCCATTGTATAGAAATACCACATCTTTTTCAACCATTCCTCATGTGGCAGGCATCTTAATTGTTTCCAAGATTTTGCTATCGCAAATTGTGCTGCTAAACATAGGTACACATATATCACTATGATATGATGTTTTCAGTTCCTCTGGGAAAATTCCCAGTAGGGGTATTTTGGGATTTCCAGTCCTAGATTTTTAAAGAGTCTCCACACTGACCTCCATAATGGTTGTACCAGTCTATATTCCCAGCAGCAATGGAGAAGGGTTCTGTTTTCCCCACATCCTCTCCAACATTTGTTGTTGGTTGATTTCTTTATGATAGCCATTCTTTCTGGAGGGAGATGTTATCTCAGTGTTATTTTAACTTATATTTAATGGATGATTAGTGATGTAGAGCATTTTTTCATATATTTATTCGTTTTTTTAATTTCTTCCTCTGAGAAGTGTGTATTCATCTCAGATGCCCATTTCTGAATTGGTTCTTTAAATTTGATGGCCCTAATACATCTTAGTTCTTTATATGTTCTAGAGAGCAGACCTTTGTCTGAGTTTTTATTAGTTAGGAGTTTTTCAAACTTTCTGGATTGTCTCTTCACTTTGTTGACACTCTTTAGACATGCAGAAAATTCTCGAGAAGAGTTGATCCCAGTTGTTAATTGTTTCAAGTGTTTCCCGTGTGAATATATGTTTGTTCATGAACTCTTTGCCTACCCCTATGTCTTCAAGAGTTCCTCCTACTTTCTCTTCCAGGAGATTGAGTGTTTCTGTTTTAATGTTTAGATCTTTAATCCATTTTGACTTTAACTTAGTGCATGGTGATAGAACTGGGTCAAGTTTTAGTTTTTGGCATGTAGAAAGACAGTTTGTCCAGAACCATTTGTTAAAGAGGCTATCTTTCTTCCAGCAAGCATGTTTGGCCCCTTTGTCAAAGATCAGGAGGCTGAGTGTGTTTTCAGAGGCTTCTGCATCTTCTAATCTATCCCATTGATCCTCAGGTCTATTTCGTTGCCAATACCATGTTGATTTTATCACAGTGGCATTATAGTATAATTTCAAGTCAGGAATTGTGATGCTTCCTGCCTTGTCTTTGTTGGCCAGGTTTGCCTTTGCCATTATAGGTGTTTTCTGCTTCCAAATAAATTTTAGATACGGTTTCTCTAGGTCTGGGAGATATGTTGGTGGCAGTTTGATAGGGATTGCATTAAATCTGTACAGCAATTTTGGGAGTATGGCCATCTTCACAATGTTGGTTCTTCCTACCCAAGAGCAGGGAATATATTACATTTTCTCAAATCCTCTATGATTGTTTTTCTTAGGGTTTTGTAATTTTCTGTGAAAAGATCTTTGACTTCCTTGGTGAAGTGAATTCCAAAGTATTTCATTTTCCGTGGTGCTATTGTAAAAGGTATTGTTTCTATAGTTTCCCTTTCAGTGTATTTGTTATCTGTGTAGAGGAATACTATTGACTTTTGAGTACTGAACTTGTATCCTGCCATGCTACTGAATTTCTGTATCAATTCTAGTAGCTTCTTGGTGGAACATTTTGGGTCTTCCAAGTCAAGTATGTCATCTTCAAATAGTGATAATTTAACTTCTTTGCCTATACTTATTCCTTTTATTTCTCCCTCTTTTCTAATGGCTGTTGCTAATGATTCCAAAACTATATTGAATAGGAGGGGTGATAGAGGACATCCTTGTCTTGTACCTGATCTAAGAATAAAAAAATTTCAGTTTTTCCCAGTTTAGAATTGTATTAGCCATTGGGTTGTCATAGATGGCTTTTATCAAATTGAGGTAGAGGCCATCTAGACCAATTTTCTGTGGGGTTTTCAACATGAATGAGTGTTGGACTTTGTCAAATGCCCTTTTTGCATCAGTTGAGATGATCAAGTGGTTTTTAGATTTCAGTCTATTAATATAATGTATTATACTTACAGATTTTCAAATATTGAACCATCCTTTTATCCCTGGGATGAATCCTACCTGGTCATGGTGTATGATCTTCTTGATGATTTGCTGTATTCTATTTGCTAGGATTTTATTGGGTATTTTTTGTGTCTATGTTCATGAAGGAGATTGGCCTGTAGCTATCCTTTTTGGTTGTGTCTTTCCCTCATTTTGGAATCAGTATAATACTTGCATCCAGAAATGATCTTGGGAGGACTGCTTCCTTTTCAATTTCATTGAAGAGTTAGTGCAGTGTAGGGATTATATCATCATAAATAAGTTTCTTGTAGAATTTGGCTGTGAATCCATCAGGACCTGGACTTTTCTTTGTCGGTAGGCTTCTTATTACGTTTCATGTTTTGTTGGCTGTTATTGGCTTATTGAGAGTTAATATATCTTCTTGGTTCAGTTTTGGTAATTTGTACCTTTCTGGAAATCTGTCCATTTCTTCTTTGTCTTCTATTCTGTGAGTGTAAAGATTCTCAAAGTAGCTATTGATAATCTTCTGAATTTCCACTAGGTCTGTGGTGATTTCACCCTTTTCATTCCTTATTTCTTATTTTTGAATTTTTTCTTTCCTCTTTTTGATAAGGTTATCCAAGGTTTATCGATTTTATTTCATCTTTCAGAGAGCCAGGTTTTTGATTTGTTGATTCTTTGAACTGTTTTCTTCATCTCAATTGAATTAATTTCTGCTCTAGTCTTTATGATTTCTTCCTGTCATTGGACTCTGGGTTTTGTTTGCTCTTCCTTTTCTAGATGTTGCAACATTAGGGTGTTTATTTGTTCCATTTCTGTTTTCCTAATGTGTGAACTCATAGCTATGATTTTCCCTCTGAGAACTGCTTTCATCACATCCCACAAATTCTTGTAAGTTGTGGCTGAATTTGCATTGAATTGTAGATATTGTTGAATTTCTTGTTTAAGTTCTTCTGACCCACTGATTACTGAGTAGGGTGTTGTTTAATTTCCATGAATTTAGCGGGTTTTTCTGGTTTCTTTTGTCATTTAGTTCCAGTTTCATTGCATTGTGTTTGGATAATATGCATGGGATAATTTCTGTTTTCTTACATATAATTAAGCATGACCTATGGACTAGCATGTGGTCTATTTTAGAAAATGACCCATTTGCAGCTGAAAAAAAAACTGTATTCAGCTGTGGTTGGGTAGATCACTCTGTATATGTCCAACAATTCCATTTGTTCTAAGCTTTCGTTCAGTTCTGCTATTTCTTTGCTAATTTTTTGTCTGGTTGATTTATCTTTTTGAGATAATGGGGTGTTAAGTTAACATTGTGTTCTTAGATATTTGATTTTTCATATCCATTAAGATTTGTTTTACGTTGTTGGGTACTCTTGTGTTTGGTGCATAGATGTTTATTAGTGTTACCTCTTACTCTTAAATTTTTCCCCTAACCAATATATAGTAGCCTTCTTTGTGTCGTTTAATCATTTTTGGTTTGAAGTTGAGACTGAGAACAGAATTGCTACTCCTTTCTTCTGAGGTGCTCAGGCATGTAGCATTGTTTTCTATCCTTTGACTTTAAGCCTGTGAATGTCTTTTTGAATTAAATGTGTTTCTTGTATATAAAATATTGTTGGATTTTGTTTCCTAATCCACTGTGCCAGTCTATTCTCTTACATGGATGGTTATAATTGAAATGTGTTGACTTATGTTTGTCATGATATTTACTTGCTGTTGTTTACTCCTTTTTATCCTGTGTTTAATTGTTTGCCCTGTTTAGTGGCTTCCTTCCATTCTCATTTGTGGAGTTCTGGTCAGTGTGATCCTTGTCTAGAACATCTTTTAGTATCCTTTGTAGGGAAGGATTTGTCATCATGATATTCTTTAGTTGTTCTTTGTCCTGGAAGTATTTCACTTCTCCATCAAACTTGAAAGAGAGTTTTGCAGGGTATAATAGTCTGGGCTGGAATTTGTTTTCATACAGGACTTGAAGAACTCTGCTCTGTGCTCTCCTTGCCTTCATAGTTTGTGTAGAGAAGTCGGCTGTAATTCTGATGGGTTTTCCTTTGAGTGTGATCTGCTTCTTTTCTCTAGCAGCCTTAAGTATATTATTCTTGTGTTGGATTTCTGGGATCTTGACTATTATATGTCTCAGTGCATTTTTATTTGGTTTGAAGTTATTTGATGTTCTGTATGCTTCAGTTACCTGAATGTGGAATTGTTTTCTCATATTTGGGAAGTTTTCTGCTATTACTTCTGCCCCTGTTCTTTTTTATATCTTTTGTATTGACTCCTTCATTCTCATTGATGCCAATTAATCTCACAGTGTTCATCCTGATGTCATGTTTCAGGTGATGGATTATTTTTTTCCTTCATCCTCATTGATTTTAAGAGATCCTTTCTCACCTTTTCACAAGCTGTACCAGCTTCTTCAAGATCTGAAACTCTGTCTTCGCTTTCACTCAAAAGGTTTTGTAGACTCATGATTGAGATTTTAAGTTCTTCTGTATCTCTTTGACTCTGCTGCATGCGATCTATTTTTTTTCTGTATTGTTCATTCCAGGAATCTGTCATATTCTGATCTCCTCCATTTTTTTCTCAGTGTCTTCTTTCGAGGTAGCTATTAATTCTTTTGCTGCAGAGTTTTTTTTTTTTTTCCAAATTGGATTTCCTCTATATATTTCTGTAATTGATTCTCTACTTCAGACGCTATGATTTCAAAGAATTCTTTTTTTATTTCAGAAATTATTTCTGCTCTGAGTTCCTCTTTATCTTTTGGCTATTGTTTCTTTGTTTGTGATGCTGTTAATTCATACGTTTCAGCTGGAATACTGTTCTCTGTACTTGTGGGTGGGCATTGGGTTTCCTCCATATGTTTCTTGATTGATTCATTACTTTAGATGCTATGTGTTCAAAAAATTCTTTTTTTATTTTAGGCATTAATTCTGGTCTGAGTTCCTCTATACCTTTCTGCTGTTGTTTCTTTGCTTTTGCCTCTGTTAATTCATTCATTTCAGCTGAGTTAGTATCCTCTGCACTTATTGGTGGACTCTAAGCCTGAGATTGCATTTTGCTTCTTGTCTTTGTCATTTTGTATAGCACTGACCTCTGACTTTTGATGTAGAGTTTTGGTGCAGTTACAACCTTAGAGCATAATGAGATTCAGGTGCCAGTTTATTAAGTTTGAGATTATCCAGTTATGCCTCACCTGGATCTAGCTGTTGTGTTCAGTTCCTTTTTGCTGCAGTTCTTCTGGTACAACTGTGAGCTGTGATTCCCCTCTCTTGGGTCCCTGGTCCAGGGACCACTGGGGAGTGCAGAAGCTCTCCCTCACACTCCCGAACCCAGCTCACGTGGATCAGGTGACTCTAGCGTCGGAAAAATTCTCACTACCTAGGCAGGCTTGCGGATAGGGAATCCGGGAAGTTGCTGGACAGGTCATCTGGGTTCTATTGGTTGATTTTTTGTTGATAGTTATTCTTTCTGGCATAAGATGGTCTCTCAGTATTGTTTTAAGTTGCATTTCTCAAATGATCAATGATGCTGAACATATTTTTGTATATTTTTTGATGTTAATATTTCTTCCTCTGAGGAGCCATGTATTCTATTTTTAAAATTATTATTACCCTGATACAGTGTGGCTCTTAAGTGTCCTCCAAAGGCTTGGGTGGTAAGGGTTGGTCTCCAGTGTGGTGTTATTGAGAAGTTCTGTGACCCTTAAGAAGAAGGCCAGGTGAAGGACAGGGCTCGCCTATGAAGGAGAAAAAGGGATCCCATGCAGTTTTCTCCCTGCCCTCTTCCTCTCTTTTGCCTCCTTAGGTAAGCGGTGAACAGTTTTCGCTGCCGGTGCTCCTTGTCACTGCTATCTGGAACTTGGCCAGAGGCCAAGAGCAGTGGTTCTTCTTAATCATGTGGGAACCCCTAAACTTGAGGTTTGTAAGTAGAGCATTTCAGGTATTTGTTATAGTAATAGAAAGCAGAATAGCACATATTCTCCTCAAATATTCTTGTTCTTTTCATGCTGATTTGTGCGTCTTATATTTGTCTAGTAATACAACCCTCATATCATATTGTTAAGCATATATGCCTTATAATTTTTATTACTTCTATATCTGCGTATATATTTTCTGCATCTGTAGTTACTGTTTCTACAAGTTGGTCATCTCTATCTTTTATTAGTCTTTCCAGAAATTGTCTATGTTATTAGACTTTTCTCAAAAGAAGCCCCTTTTCTAAGTCAGTGTCACTGTTTCTGATTCTCTTTCAAGGGTTCCCCTTTCTGTTCTCATTAATTGTAATTTTATTTTATCTCAGATGAACATCATTGTGCTTTACTAAAGACTGCTTTGCCTATTATTCACGTCTCAGTGTTTCATAATCCCTTTATAATCATTTTATCTAATAATCTAGAAATTTTTCTGTATATTGCATTAATATAGGTATCTTTTACTATTTGTTTTTAATACTTTCTTGAAAAATGATCTGAGAAGGTAGTCTGTTATGGTGATCATTCAAAATTAATTAACATTTTCTTTGTCACTTAGTATATGTTTGATTTTTAAAAACAACCTTCTGTAGACACTCTAGAAAGAACATACTCTGCATTTTTGTGAAGCTGATGTTTGAATTATCTGTTCTTTTTTATTTTCAGTCTTATTAATCTGTTACTTTTGAATCTGAGTATGCTAAAACCTTAACCCTTAATGTACCATAAAGTTAGCTGTTTTTTTTCCTGTAACTTTGTTATTACATGATATGTGATAAAAGTACATTATTGGCATATATATTTTTGTGCTTGCCATATTTTCTTATAATATTTTGCCTTTATCATATAAAAGCTTAAATTGGGCTGGGAGGATAGTTCGGCAGCCTAAGTGCCTCCCTGGCAGGTGCAAGGCCCCTAGCAGTTCATTCTGGCAAGCTGTGTCAGTGACACATGCCTGTAATCCCAGCGCTGGGGAGGCTGAAGGATTACTACTAGTCTCAACTGCGCAGAAAGACACCATATAAACAAACAAACAAACAAAAACCAAAGCTTGCATTCAATTATTTTAGAATTGTTATCTGAGGGACTGCCTCCCAAATGCATTAGGTTTTTGATTGCTTTTTGTTTACCGTGTGTATCTTTAAAAGACTTTTCACTTTTAATTTCTACACACTTCTTTTTTATCACCAGTAAATGATGGTATAGCCTATAAAAGTCAAGTATGACGTCTTTATTTTAATCATTGCATATTGAATTTAATTTGTTCTATTTATTGTTGCTATTAATATTGACTTATTTATGACATTTCTGAGTAATAGTATGTTTTCTGTTTCCTGTGCTTACTTATTTTTCTACTTTGCTGTCATCTATTGGAAATAGCAAGGATTTTTGATAGTTATTTTTTCTCCTTTAACTGGTAAAAAAGCATATTCTATTTTTGTATCTCGTACCAGTCACCACAATTCACTAGAAGTCATCTGCACATTCATTTTCTCCTATCAGTGTCTTGCGCTTATCATCAACAATGTCTTCACCTTGGACAGAATAAGAACGTTGCTGAGTTTTTAGCTCTTTGTTCTCTTCTCCTCTAAATCTTCTGCAAGTATTACATAATATGTATTATTATGTATAATATATAGTGTAAATGAAAGGTGTATATATTATGAGTTAATTATATATCTTAATGATTTAAATAATTGATTTACATTCTCTAAACACATTTTCTTTTATCTTCTGATTAAATTTTTTGCTTACTAGAATACTTTTAAGTCCTAATATGTTTATTCTCTCCCACATTGAAATGAAAATATGTTCTTTTAAAAATATTACATATTGTTCTTAATTTTTAATTTTTAAAAATTTTAATTGGAAAACAACTATATACGGAGTACTGTGTGATCTTTTGATAGATATTTACATGATTAAATCATGCTAATTAACATATCACTTACCATATATAGTTATCTTTTTTTCTGTGTAAGAATATTCAAAGTTTAATTTAAAAGCAGAACATACACTGCACTTCAAATTAAATTACATGTCTGTTTCAGTTAGGAGCAGCCAGCAATTTTCTCTGAACTTTCTTACAGAATTTATTCATATAGCCTTTCTACTTCTGTACCACCCCACCCCACCTCATCCCATCCTACCCCACTCCACTCCA